>VDFB02359387.1:107625-134603 GCA_007258455.2 Sequoia sempervirens
ATCTCTATAAAATACCCTTGGGAGGACTAAGATTCCCTTGCTATCGACTTAGTCTTGTCTTGAATTTTTGAAATCTTTGAATGTGATCTTAAGGCTCAATGTATGCACTTCCTTCTTCTCAGATCTGGCATATGGGTGAGTTTCCATGAAGATGACAACTTTGCAATACAACTTTGCAACTTTTCACTCCAAATGATATTCAATTCTTCAACATAAATTTGCAATCACAAACATGCAAGAGAGGAAAAACTTGTTAATTGTTAGTAAATGGGGGTTTTCCTTGGTCAAACCCCTTGTTGTTAATTAAACCTTGAAATGAAATGAAGTAATGGAAGGAAATGATGAATGAACAACATGCAATGTTACAACTCACCAAACCCTTGTTACATGAAATCTACAAACTTGTTTGAAGTAGCAAGCTTGAATGTAGATCTTGAATGAAAGTAGTGCTTGATAGATTCTGACCTGAATTGCTTTCTTGAATCAAAACCCTACATCACAAATGTTAACTCAAAAAAACACATGGTGTAAGATCTTTGATATGATTCTTGAATCTTGATGATGGATCCAAATGCTTTATGACCTACTCTTGAATGCTCGTATGAACTCATTTTGGTCTAAGGAATGAATACTTAAATGCTTAGATTGCTTGTAAGATTTCTAGATGTGAATATGAGTGAAAGAACCTTTTATTTATACTTATCCATGCTTAATATCTCAAAATTACATCACACCAAGCCGACATATGGATTCATTAATTAAAGTAGCCTAAATCCTACCACAATTTGAAATTCAATCCTAAAAATATCTTAAGGGAGATTAAGATGCCCTAGGTGGAATCTTAGTCTCAAGGCATGAAGCTTGGGGCACGAACTCCAAATAGGGGCCAGTTTAAGGAACATTTAAAATTAGGGTCCCAAGACCTTTGAGGGATAAAGACACCCTAGGTGGAATCTTAGTCTCAACCCAAAAATAAGGACACATAGCTAGAATCATTAAATTATCATTTATCCATTAGTGTTTTTTTGGAAATTAGCAATAAAATGATATAATTTATTAGGCTTGTGGATGCAAAATTGGACCAATTAAGACATAAATAGGGATAAAAAAGCAAGGTGGGCCAAAACAAGTGTGAAAATGCAAGGGTATGAATTTTCCTACACTATAGCTATTATCATGAAGGCATCATTTTTCTTTCTCATTTATAAAGTGTTGATGGGTGTTTTGTGCGCTTTCTCAACATAGGCAGTGCATACATACACTGCCTCTCTTGAAAGGAAAATTCCAATAGCAAGTTGTTGAAAATCTCCCAAAGGTATCTCAGGTGTCAGGTCATGACTTGCATGGAGCTCCTTATTTGATGTTTGATGCGATCTTGCTGGTAATCGCAAGGAAGACTTACATAATTAGATTTGAAGTGGATCTTAAAATTTGAAGTTTCTAAGATGGGAGTTAAGGTGTAATTTGTTGTAGGTTTGAATAGCAATCTAAAACTTCATTGTTTTCTTTAAGTTTTAGCTTTACAATGTGCAATGAACCTTAACATAGTTTGTTTCTTAAAAATAAAGAAAAAAATCAAGGAAGAGAGAAGGTTCCTAGATCCACAACTAACTATGAACAAAAATCATGGGGTTCCTACCATGGATAGCTTCCTTCAAACATAATTTCACTTAACCAAAAAATTCATAGTCTCATGAAATTTGTGTTATCTTCTAAGGCCTACAGATATTTCATCATTCATTCACCATATACATCCATGAACAAAGATAAAAATGTAGAGTAGCTTTGAATTCAGTCCTAGACTAACTTTGCACAGCTATTTAAAGAAAGCAAATAAACAACAAAAAGTATGGACTAGGAAGGCATCTACACAGCAACAATTTCTATGATCACATAACAGCATTACCAAGATCCATTTAAGCAGTTTAAATCTAACTAGAACAATAATGTAAATCTAAATAAAGCATCTAACCATGGATATTGAATCATGAAACATGTGGAGAACTCAGAAAATGCACCAAGTCAATGTGTGTGTATTTCATTAGAAATTTCAGCAAATATGTCTCACAACAACTCAACTCTCTTTTGAAAATAAGAGAGACCCCTATTTATAGTGCCCAAAAAGTAGAACAAATGACCAGATCTTAATCTCATTGTGTGGTCAAGATTCACTAAAAACTAGGGTTCTACCTACCCCCCAATATATTACAATTTAAAATAAAACTTTATCTTTATCCCTATTTTTTCCTCTAGTGACAACACTATAGCATTTTATTTGTTGATTGCTCTTTTGTTGTAGCTATTCCTTTAGAAGTTCACTTCACTGACAATAGGGCTGCCTTCCTACTTCAAACCTGCATGTTTCGCAATTTTGCACCACAGGCTAGATTTTTCAATATCTATGATCCTGACTGTAGAGTACTTGATAACTACATTCCTTGAGTTGTCCCCTCGCAGATTCTCCAGCTCTCATATTACTTGGCTACATAATCTTTGAACAACTAAAACTAGGCAAAGGTTTAGGCAACAAAACTCATGAAATCCATTGTTATCTCATCAAACATCCCATTCTCCATCCTGTTCTAGAAATGAGGCTTCATTTTCTTTGGATCAATTTGCACTACAGGAATGTCATATCCTATCATCAACCACAAGTATCAGGCACAATCCACCTTACTTTCTTTGACCCATACAATATTTGGATCCACTTTACCAATTATCTACTCCAACCTTTCTTTCCTATTATCAAAGTCCTGCTTCCACACATCCACTAGCCAATGATTGTCCCTTTTTAGTGCGAGCTTTTTTTTCTCATGTGGCTTTTGGTAGCCGAAGGATGGCCTCGATCTTTGGACATGTGGAATTATTTGTTATAGGGAAGTCAGTGGAGAGCTTCTTAGTGGCTTCTAAGGACTATTGTAAATCAAAGAACTTGTTGTCTATTCAAACAAATTGACTGATACCCATGTTACCAACGTATACAACTTGTCAGAACCAGCTCTCTATAGTTTTGTCCAAGTTCTTTATCTTTTCTAGTTTTTCAATCTATTCTTTGGACAATAGTTGGGGTGGAGCCGCGGATGTGGTAGGAATGTCTTCAACTAAAGACCATTGATGGATGTAATCTATCAAGGTGGCTACCTGTGCTTTAATTTCATCTTTTTAGACCTTCTCTTGTTGTATTATGTGCACCACCATAGCCATTCACTCCTCTAGATGCTCCACCTTTTTCTCTCTTGTACAATTCCCAAGTTAATGGTGGAGACATTATAACTTACTCCCTCCTAACCTACCACCAGTGTTGCTATTTGCACAATTTAGGACTCAGAGGCATCCATCGTTACCTTGGACCTAACCTTGGGCTTCTTCTTTTTCTTGGATATTTTTGCTTGGGATAGGATAGCCTCTAGCCTTGCTCTTGGATCCTTCAGGGTAGGAGTCTTCTTTTCAATCTATTGCTCCATCCAATCAGGCATAGTGAATTTTTCCTTGGGTGACTCTCGATCACCCTTGCCTTCCCCTATTTGGATCTCCATTTGTTCACCTGTGGGAATCCTTTCTTTCATTTTGGTGTTGTCAACCTCTTCCTCATCGGAGTCTTCGATGAACATGAGGCATTTGATGGGAGGCTTAGTAGGAAACCACCCCTAGGGACTTTCCTCTATCTCAATTCCCTTCTCTTTTCTTTCTTCAATTTTTTTCTTCTCATGCCCATGCTCCTCAGGTTTGTCTTCTTCTAAATCTCCTTCCTCTCTATAAGGAGGTGGCACAACCTCTATCTATTCCCTTGTAGGGAGTTCTACCATTTCCACTATCCTGCCACCTTCTTTCCCTTCTCCCCTAGGAGGCGATCATTCTGTCTCTTCTTCATCATGCTTCAATTGCCTTGCCATTTCCTCTTCAAGATCATCATCGAAGGTTTGTATGATGGTATTACCACCTGTACCCTCCTCTTTGTCTCCACTCTTGGAAGACCTCATTTCTTCTTCTTCATGAACAACCCTATCAATCATCCATTGTTCATACTCCAAGTGTTCGTGGTATTCATCAACTTCCTCCTCCATTGGTTTTGAGGCTTCTCTTTCTCGCCTTTCCCATTCTTCTGAAATTAACATTATTGCCTCCGTTACTGGCGGTCTCATTGGAGGTTGCGAAGGTGTAGCACTGGAGAGGACTTGCCTTAAAGGTGCTTGGATGGTGGGGTCCAAAAAGATCTGGGAAATTTCTAAAGGGATATTTTGCATGTGTCATAAGAAATCCTCTGGTAATGCTAGCACGGGCATTGGTGTTGTCATTGTTGCTAATGGGAGCGATGTAGTAGGTGACATGGTGGCAGAGGAAAGTGATGTAGTTACAACAGAGGAAGAGTCAATCATTATGATGGGTCCATCTAGGGGAGAGGAGGCGAGATGGACCGAGATGTCCACCACAAGTGGGGATGTGGTGACCATGGCTTGGGAAACATATATCAGGGCGGTCAAAATAGGGGGAGCTGGAGGGAGTTTTGGCTGATCCACTTTCTCTTCCTCACCCTCTTGAAATACTGGTTGCTCCATGGCACTTCCCATTTGTTTGGGCCTTTTAGAGGGTGGGCCTCCTGACTCTTTCCTTGTATACTCATGATCTAGAGACTACTCTTTTTTAGTCCCTTTCCTCTTTTTTGATCTAGTGAGCAAAGGAGATTTTGATGTCCCACCTATTGAATTTGTAGCAGTGACATCTTTTGTGGCACTAGGCTCACTCTTGAGCCCTTCATATTTCAGGAACAGCCCTCATTGCATTAATTAGGCCACTTGTCCCTTAACCCATTCCTCAATTCGGACCATGATTGGTTTAGTTACAATGTCGAGGTCATAAACCTCCTGTTCATCCCAATCTATTGTAGGCAGTGTCAAGTTAGTGACTGCATTGTATCTCATAACCATAATGGTACTTTCATCCTCCTCGACCTAGTGTGGTATAGTAAACAATCACACCCTTCTCATGAAGTACGTGGTCATCCTCATATAATGCCTTTCACGCACCTCTTTGTCATCCTGGCAGTCTTCCTCAAAATCTTCAACATGATGTAGGTGGGCATACTCTAGTCCGAGTACCTTTCTTACATGCAAATATGGGTACACCCATGGGTGACCAATGTGTAGGCAAAAATGGTACTCTGCCAGTTCCTTTTTCAGAATTTCCAACACATTGGGAAGTTTTTAACTTATACATCCCCTGACCGAAGGCTAAGGGATAAGGGATCTCTACCAAATTTTTGCTAATGAGGACTGTATGCATATACTGTAGATGCTGAGAAAGTTCTAATAGTATAATCCGGTTATTAGGGTACTGGGGAAACTTATTTGGCCTTTATGCAAAACCCTAGGCACAAATGTATGTGAATTTTGGGAACTGTATGAACATGAAGGCATACTACTTCAAGAATGTTGGTGCACTGTGAGAGACCCTTCTTTCAAAATCCCCTCTGAGCAACCTCATGAAGTGGTCGATGAAGGCATCATTCACCTTGTAGTACTACTTGAAATTCCTGAACTATAGTTGGGGATATCTGTCGTAGGATTTCAATCTTCGGCCTAACTCCTTATCGGGTGCCACAAATAATCCATTGTACTACCTCTATTCATCTAGTGAATAGACCAGATAGGAGGTCATGTAGAATTTAGAGCTCTTTTCCACATTCATAAACTGCTCATGGAAGCAGTCCCTTATGATGCCTTCCCAATAGAATATGGCTTTTCTGGTGACATCTTTGTCCCCATAGAGGATTTGTTAAAAAAAATACACAATCCACTCTTGAAAAAACACAGTAGTGGGGAGGCCCATCACCTTGCTCAACATGGTTACCAGGTCATGGTAATCCTCATAGAAATCACTGCGAAAGAGTTCTTGGGGAAGCTTTGCAATGTTGCCTCTTTTCTCCTTGAGCCAATACTGATTTATTAACTTTCTGCAACCCATAGGGTTCTCATCCCACATTTCCTTTCCTTCTTCCATGGTGGGTACCTCCATCTCATCAAAGGTAGGAATGTGAAAAATTCTAGTAATTCCCTCAGTCGACATGTAAGTGAGGATGTTCCTGTCAATATTGACGATGGTTCTTATTTGTGGCTAGTAGGTCTGCCGGCAAGCCATGACCAATTTAGGGGCTGTGAGAAACCGGGGGAAGCCTGTTTCTTTTACAATCCCACTCTGTCTGATTAATCTAGCAATGTTAGTCTTTGAGTGAACCCTGGCCCTTTGTTTGAATTCATCAATATCAACATGGTCAATATTGGTGTCTATGATCTCCTTCCAGTCAGTGACAATTTTTGAACATAGGGGATTACCCTAAAACTAGAACTTCATCTAGTCTTTATCCCCCTTTCCATGAGGATTCTTTCCTCTTTTATTCCCTTTGTATCTCTCTACAGTTTCCCCCAAGGATCCTGCACTTGATTCCATATATCCTTCAAACATAGACATAATGAACTAAATCCAATTAGACATCATATGATTAATGAAGTTAAATCATTTATTTTAGATGTTGTTATTCACTTTTTGAAGGGATTTTGGACAATCTGGGCCCAAGGGGGTGGAATTCCTTGGCAGGAATGTTGTTTGAAAGGTGAACAGGCTGGGGCAATCTGGGTGCTTTCTCCCATCTTCACATTTTCATGGTTTGAAAGGCTCATGTCAAAGAGAGTCGAATTTAAGCACATGGGTCAAGATTTTTTTTCAGATTTGAGGTCCTTTTTGGTTAATTTTTTGGGTCAAAACTCTGGAGTCTAGGACCTGAAAGGTCCAAAACCGGTTGATGGTTTACTTCAGGCTTTAAGGTGTTCAGGCTTGGGGGTGAGGGAAAGCCTCAGGGTTTTTCCATTCAGAATGGTGGTTGCTACACTAAATCCCAAAACCAACAGAGCATTTTCCTGCTGGTCTTCTCTATGAAGTTTCTCTAGGTGATCAAGGGGGTAGAACTTGGGACTCGAGAAGACATGTCTATTTTTTCCTTATGCATTGAATGAAGGAAAATGGAACCCCATCGGGTGGAGGCTGGTAGAAGTAGGGACGGTGAATGGGGGGTTGAGACCTGGGAGGTGGAAGGTCACCAATACACAACCATTTCAAATGGCGGAGACTATACAACAACCCACGGATGAAACCCCATAGATCGAGACCTGTCGCTACAAAGGCTCAACAACTTAAGTTTGAATTCTCCTTATGGCAAAAGTAAATATGGACCTCGAAGGGTGGAAAGGTGCACCCTCTTCATCGTTGAGGAACGACGCGGGCAATGTAGAGTCCCGGGGATGAAATTCTGATAGTACGGGCCCAAGATGGACGAGAGTAGTCTAAAATGTGGCAAATTTTAAAATGGCTAGAAATCGACAAGCCGAGGCCTGGGATTCATGAAGGTAGGAGCCTTCAGCCATTTGGGGATGGAAAACACCCCAAAGAAACCCAAGAAGGGAGTCCCAGTAAGGCGAGCCCGAGAGGTTAAAATGAAGGCCAAAATTTGAGTGTTCAACTTTGATAATTCTGACGGCGATCGACTGGCAGATGTTCGGGGTGGAGGGTCGAGAGGGAATTTCATCATTTTCAAACTTTTTCATTTTCTATGTTTTTAAATGACGTCTAGAGGGGTGGGGCCTGGAGGGCATGAAAACCCTATGCAAAGAATAGCAACACCATGGTTTAGCTCTTGTTTGATTTTAGGGGCAGTTTTGGAGGTTTTTCGAATTTTGAGGACATGGGTTTTGTAGGTTTTATCATGTTTTATCAATTAAATGTATTTTAGCCCATATTTATTCATTATTTTAAGTGTAAAATCATAAAAACCCTCTTGGTGGAATGGACGATGAACCTACCTCAAAAGTTCAATGGGAGAAGATGTGAAATCAACTAAGGATGGTCGAATGATGATCTCAGACGTGAGGGTGATGGGCGATGGATGTACTAATCTCCTCTGGAAAGTAGTCTAATCTCCTCTAGCAAACCTAATAAAATGAAATGACAAGTTGGGCCCTATATTTATACCCTCATATGCATTTAATTCTCTCATTTAATGCCCATACGGTAAGTAGATGGGTTGGTGGAGTTCAAAATTATGGATGGTGGTGGGAGGTCTGGGGCTTGGAGGCCAAAAGGACATGGCCAGAAATCCATTTGAAAATTCCTTTTCAAATTTCCAGTGAAGGGGGACCTAGAGTATAGAGAGCAAAAAGACATTGTAGGCCAGCCATTGGAAACAACAAAAATAGAAAGTAATTCTGAGGATGGAAGTTTGACGGGACGAGCCTGGGATGGATGAGGGTCATGTAATTTTTTTGCAAGTTAAATGGGGTGGAAAATAAGGATCTAGATTTTGGGGCCCGAGGAGGTGGGAACCTCTAGCCATTTAGAATGATAAATTCCCATTGGAAACCCAGCTAGGGAAAACTGACGAGGTGGGCCTAGCAGGCCCTAAGGCCACTGGCAGAAGCAAACTACCAACGATAGTCCAGAAGGCTCTAGGACTCCACTGAGATGAAGGGGATAAAAAATGGTCAACCAAAGATGGGATCTTGAAGGTATGTTGACCATCTAGGACACTAAAAAGGGGGGCACACAAAATGAGGTGGTGAAAGAACGACTCAAGAAACTTAAAGAAAAGAGCGTCCTCATTCCAAAAGAGGTGTGTGTGTGTGTTGAGGGAACAAAAAATAGTGACTCTGCTAGGAAACACTCCCGAGCATTATAGGGATAAGCGTTCATTCTCCAGAATCTTTGGTTTCACAGACTAGGAGCAAGCTTCAAAGAGTGAACTAGGAGAATAGGATCCTTAGTTGGGTCAGCCTACAAGACATCTCAGAAGTGTGTGTGTGTGTGTTGAACTCATTCATTTCCATAGAACCGCGACAAGTGGCTGCTACTTCAACTGAGCAAGCTACATAAAGTGTCTGACACCAAAAGTAACCTGGACATTTCCCCATTGCCATTTAGGCATCCATAGCCCTGGTGGAGATGTTACTGTGATCCCATGGATATTTCTCTACTACCAATCGAGTGTCCATATCCCCGGTAGAGTTATTCGCACACCCATATAGTCACATAATTTCATAATTTTCTTTTCTTTATTTTGATGATTCTTTCAACATTCTTTTTCTTACTTGTCTTTTGCTCGACCGTGTAAGCAATGAAGCCTACAATGAGTTTGGGAACCATAGTGGTTAGTGGAGTGGACTTAGGATTTTTCACTCACTAGGGTACCATAGCAGCCGTTGTGTAGTCCTTCAAAAATAATTAACATTTGTTTTGTGCAAGATCTAAGATGTACGTAGAAGGATCCAACCAAGGGTTGAGTTCTAAAGCAGAGTTCAAATGAGGAAACAATTCCTAGGTAGCCTTCAGTGAGCAATAGTCAAGAATGAATTTTTAGCTGAAGAACATCAAGGATAGACAACAAAGCGAACCATTCATTGAATGATCATGGGCACTGCAATGGCATGGAGAACATCCTCTTTGAAATGAAATAACTAGGAAACAAGAAAAATAGAGTGATGCGAAACAACAAAATGAAAGCAACTGAAAAGGAAACCTATTCTAACCTATGTACAATTATTTATAGGAAAGAGCTCAAGAGAGTTCAAGCTTGGAAGTAATTCTTGAGGTGTTGCTTGTTGACTAGCAACACGACATCTTCACCAGTTAAGGTCTTTAGGCGAAAAGCATTATCTCCTAAAATTTTAGCTATTTGAAAGGGGACAAGCCAAAGCTTGTCAAATTTGTTGTGTCCCCCTTTCTTTTCATGGTCTTTGTCCTAATACAAGACTAAATTTGTGATTCTAAAGGCCTTTATTTTGGCTCGGTGGTCAAACAATCTCTTAACCACACCCTGATGTTTGGAAAAAATTTCTATTGCACAGTCTCAGACTTCTTCTAAATGCAAGAGCTCAGCTAATCAAGCTTCCCTACGATCCTTCCCTTCATAAAAAGGGAGAATATGGGTTCTAGGCCATAAACAAGATGGAATGGGGAATCACCAAGGGTAGCCCCGTGGTGGGTGCGGTCTACCCAAAGGGAGAATCGAAGCTGGGTATGCCAATCCTTGGGATTCCTATTGAGAAATTTTTTGATCACCGTGATTAGGTTCTTGTTTGTCGAATCAACAAGGCCATTACCTTGAGGGTAGTAATTTGATAAAAATTTAAGGGAAATTCCATAGTCGAAGGCCCTACTAGGAAATTTTAATGAAGCAAGAGTAGGTCCATCATCACACACCAATGCATAAGGCCAACCAAAGCGATTTAAAATGAAACTTTCCAAAAAATTTGTAACTACCTCAATTGTGCATTGCTTACACACAATTGCTTTTGTCCATATAGTGCAGTAATCAGTAGCGACAAGAATGTACCTATGTCTCGTAGATGATGGAGGACTTACCAGACCAATGAAATCAAGACCATAGTGTGCAAATGGCCTCACCTCCAACACGGGTTGTAGTGGGACAACATTCTTCTCCTTGGTAGCGGCGGTCTAACACATGTGACAAGAGCAAACATCGCAATAAGCTTCCTTGAAGACAGTTGGCCAATAATACCCCGCTCTTAATATCTGATGTGTAGTGGAAGGCTTGGATCCATGACCAATGTCGAACTTGTCATGAAAATATTTCAAGACTCGATTAGCTTCCTCCTTACTAAGGAATCTTAGGTAAATTCGTTCATGATTCTTCTTGTATAAAATGGACCCTTTCAACATGTAATTGCTTCTTTTTAGTCTAAGAGCACATTTTTGGACTCCTTGTAAGTGAGATGGACATTGGTGATTCAACAAATAATAAACAAGGTCTTTGTACCACTCTCCAGGGGAAATATCTTCAAGCTGATATTTTTGCACAGTTAGTTCATGTCTTGCTTCTACTGCTACTTTAGCAATCATGCAAGTAAGTTCTTGTCCTCTCACCAACTTCATCTGTTGGATTTCCATATCATACTCCTAGAGAAATGTGACCCATTTGGCTCTTCGTTCGCCCAATTCATTTTGTATGAGCAACATTTTCACTATAGGGTCAAGGACAATGGTGAAAACTTTGTTATGCAAGATTTCACTAGTACATTTTGACACAAATTTCGATGATCATTCATTGGAATTTTGATGACCATTCATCGGTATTATTTTGTCAAAATTTCTATGATATTTGAAATGTCAAAATTCTGACCTAGCCTCATTGCAATTTGGGTCCAAATGTACCAATGTGTAATTCCTAAATTTATTCACTCTCCTAACAAGTGCATATGCTTGCTTTTCTACATTGTGGTAGAGTAATTTAGCATCTTTCAACAAAGCACTCATGAAGGCGATCGGACACTTGTTTCCTTCATCATCTTTCTGAGTTAGAATGCTAGCACAAGAATTCTCTCAAGTGAATGAATAGTTGTTGAATGATTTTAGATAGTTTGGGATAACTAGCATAGGTGCCTCAGCAATAGCCCATTTGATTTCTTCAAAATCATGCTTGGCTTCAGGATTCCACCTAATATTTGCATCTTGTTTCAACATGGCATTGAGTGGTGTAACAATCTCAGTAAAACCTGTGATGAATTTCCTAACAAAGTTAATCTTTCCAAAGAAGGATTTCAATTCTTTCTTGCTACCTAGTGGCTGGATCTTTAGCAAAGATTGAATGTGTTTAGGATCTATGGAGATTCCTTACTTTGAAATAACATGTCCAAGCAACCTACCCTCAGTCACATAGAAAATGCACTTCTTTGGGTTCAGGGAAACTCAAAACATTGTACACCTTTGAAATACCTTACATAGATCAGAGACCTGATCACTCCACCTTTTAGAGAACATAGTTAAATCATCCATGTAGATGATTATGCACTTCCTAATTAGATCTTTGAAGGAAATATACATTGCACGTTGGAAAGTGGCACTAGCATTGATACGTCCAAAGGGAATTCTCTTGTAAGCAAAGGTTCCCTACATGGTGGTGAACGCTGTTTTATGGCGGTCTTTGTACTGTACCATAACTTGGTTATATTTGGAGTACCCATCGAGGAAGAACATCATTTGGGAGCCATTGAAAATCTATAATACCTCATCCAATGAAGGTACTAGATAGTTATCCTTCTCTGAAGCTCTATTCAAGTTGTGGAAGTCTACACATAGCTTGATTTCTCAATTCTTTTTTCTAATTAGGACCAAGTTGGCCACCCATGTGGAATGCCTAACTAGGAAGATAATTCTTGTTGAAAGTAACTTCAATACCTCTTTGTAAATTATAGGCTCTAGCAAGGCATTGATAGGACATTGTCATTGGCAGAATGACCTAGCTTCTATCTTGAGGGGGATGGTTTGTGTGATGATGGAGGCGTCATAAGTCTTAAGATCTTCATAGCTCCATACCACCATGTCATGATACCTCTACAAAGGATCAATGATTCCCTTCTTTTCCTCAGGCATGCACACTTTTCCAATGTAAAAAAATTTGGTCTCCTTGGGGGTCCCAAGGTTGTGAGCATCACACTGGTTACTTATGGATTCCTTCTTTGTTTGTTGATTATGGTCTCTAATATGGTCCAAATCAAATATGTACTCAAGCTAAACCATGCCTCTAGGAATCATGTTTGTTTTGAGATTGAAAACTCCCTCTATATACAATTCAACCTCCTCTGGATCAATTTTGTCAATTATTTGGGTTTTGAAGACATCATAACTCATGATGAACTCAAGGATGTGCTTATCATCATTGAAGACCTGAAAATGAGTGACATTATCTAGGACAGATAGTGTGGATGTCAACTAAACTGTGAATTTCTTAAGCCCAAACAAGGAGAGGGGTTGGAAAGTGCTAGCTACCTGAGCCAAGGCATCGGCTATGTGATTCTAAGCATGAGGGATCAATTGTATATTAAATGCATCTAAACCTTCTAAAAGATCCTGAACCTTGTGCCTATAATTTGCAAGTCTTGTATCATGGCAGGAATACAATTTTCTAACCTATTTGAATATGAGTTCAGAATCACTGAACACTTGCAGTATTTTGACATTTTTCTTGAGGGCCATAAGAAGACCATGGACTAACACCTCGTATTCTGCTACATTATTGGTGCAATAAAGCTATAGCCTATGAATATCAAGGAAGGTCTTACCCATTGTGATGATGAATTTGAATGCGACACCAACTCCTTGTTTTGATTTGGATTCATCAAATCGAAGCATCCAAAACATGGAAATTTCTTTGACTCTAGGCCCTATTAGGCTCGTCTCATTTTGGTGGTATGGTTGCCCACTTGACCTTAGGGGAATCTTCTGGCTCATTGTATTTATCAGCAGGTGGTTCTGCTAGCACCTCCTTTGGTGTCTCCTTATAAGAGCTACATGATTTTCTAACATGTTCTACCATTGTTTGGCACAAGCAACAATCAAACTTGGAGTGGGAAGCATTGTGAATTATCCACCAATTTGGCAGCAAGAGATCCTAGAAATTCATTCAGGCACCTAGGCTGAGTTGGTCTTTTGTGCATTTTTCCATGAATTCATGGAAACCATTGAGTAGTACCAAGTTGTCATCTTCATCGGGATTATCATCTAGCTCTACCAACATCTTTGTATATTGAGGAATTTGAGTGAAGGTGGTTGGAGGGCTGCATTGCACCAAGAGTACTTCAGCAACAAACTCTTCTTGGGGTTCAAATTCATCCTGGTAGGCAAAGGTATAGTAATTTCCCAATTCTCTCTCAACAAAAAACACCTCAATTAGGTTGTTGTACTCCATGATCATGTACTTCATAAGAGGCTCGTGGACTATACGGATTTGGTTTGGCAACCCTTTCCATGGAAACCACATGTGAGAATGGTCCATGGCAGCATACCTAACATCAATGTTCTAGTGAAGTCTCCTCTCAAAACAATCCCATATGCATCAAGAATGTCTGCCACTTGAATATCAATGAATTGTTGTATCCTTGGATCTACAACAATTTGCATTAGGATTCGATTGATCTCTCCCATGATGTTGATCTTTTTTTTGTCTTGCTAGGTCACCTTTCTTCTTGAGGGCATGGGAGTAATCCCAAGAGCCTTGCACACTACCAAAGGCATAACATTGGTAGATGCTCCTAAATTGAGTAGGAAGTTGTGCATATTCTTCCTAAATATCCGAATGGTGATAAGGAAAGGGGGTGTTTCAAATTATACTTGGAAGAGGCATGTGGATCTATCTATTTAAGCTAGTTGCATCTTGTTCTTGTCACTAGATCTATCCTTGGTCTTCCTAGATGGATGATCTTTGGAAATATGCTTATTGTTCTGATCTAGTTCCCTTTTCGACTGCTTACCGATAGATTGATTTGAGGGAACATCCTTCCTTTTTCTTGTACTATCCTAAACTACAATTTCATGTCTAGGTTCTTCAAAGGTGACTCTTTTAGCTGATGTCTCTTGTGTTCTGTTAGAGGATGGGGTCCCATTGAGTACCCTAAAGAAGGCATGCCTTATGGCAGATTCTTTGAGTAGTTCAAAGGCAGATAAACTGATTTTTATTTTCTTGTACTCCTTTGCCACATATGCACCCATTTGTTCAATTTCAGAGCCAAAGGCTCAACCTATGGTGGAGCTCTCGAAGGTTGGGCTTTCATTTGATTTTACTAGCTTTGGGGTTGGCCTTGAGACTCATTTTGTAATTGATTTTGAGGCCTATCCTTGTTAAGATACACAGTGGGTACATGGGGAAGCCCAGGATTGTTGTTGGCATTAGGGTCAGGCAGGGTAGCAAAATTGCTAGGCAGAGTAGAAGTTGTTAACAACCCACCCACCTACCTATTCTTGAGGAAGTAGGGAGTTTCTCTTTGGTGGAACATGTGAACTTCATCTATATGAATTTATTCCTCATCTAGTGGGCCATTATCTACTGAATCAAAAAGCTAAGCCAAGGTTTATTCATTACTTACCTCCTACACTACACTCTCAACAGGGGTCAGCTCAACTTTAGGATGATTTCAGTCACTTCATGAAAATGGTGCATGGTTTAACATGAGACAGGAAGAGTCATAGGGCATAGATGGAACGATGTCCCTACAAATGGCATTATCAACAACATTTTGGACCTCAACTTGGAAGAATTTTCCAAATGGAAGAATTGAATGAGATGATAAGGAAAAAGTTTATGGAAATGAAACACTTAAAGAATCAGAATAATCAGTTATAGGCAACCTAGCATAGCACCAAGCCTAATTTTAATTGGGAAATCCAAGACAATAGGGATGGTAGAGACAACTAGGAAGCAAGTACCCCTTTTGGGCAAGAATTATGATAGAGGAAAAAATTCAAATCAAAACTTCGAAAGGAGACCTTCTTAGAGGAAGAATCATACATGGAATACAAGACCCAATAAGGGAAGTGTCTCTACTACTCTTGATCAGCCTTCCAAAAATGAAAAGATGACCAGTGGAGTGTACCTTGACAAGGAAGCCTTGTCCAAATGGTATCAGATTCACAAGACTAATCGACATTCTGAGTTGGATTGCCCCAAGTTCTAGACAACCATTAAAATCTTCCAAGTTGAGGTCCAAAATGTTGTTGATAATGTCGGTTGTATGGACATAATTCCATTTGAGCCCTATGACTCGTCCCGTCTCATGGTAAACTAAGCCCCATTTTCGCGAAGTGACCGAAATCATCCTGAAGTCGAGCTGACCCCCATTGAGAGCGAAGAAGTATAGTAGGTAAGTGATGAATAAACCTTGGCTCACTTTTTCGATTCAGTAGATAATGGCCCACTAGAGGAGGAAGAAATTCATATAGATGAAGTTCACATGTTCCACCAAAGAGAAACTCCCTACTTCCTTAGGAACAGGAAAGTGGGTGGGCCCTTAAAAAATTCTACTTCGCCAAGTAATTTTGCTACCCTGCCTAACCCTAATGCCAACAACAATCCTGGGCTTCCCCATGTACCCACTTAGTATCTTAACAAGGATAGGCCTCAAAATCAATTACAGAATTAGTCTCAAGGCCAACACCAAAGTCAGTAAATTCAAATGAAAGACCAACCTTCCAACTCTACCATAGGTCGAGCCTTTCGCTCTGAAATTGAACAAATGGGTGAATATGTGGCAAAGGAGTTCAAGAAAGTAAAAATTAGTTTATCTGCCTTTGAACTACTCAAAGTACCTATCGTAAGGCATGCCTTCTTTAGGGTACTCAATGGGACCCTATCCTCTAACAAAACACAACAGACATCAACTAAAAGAGTCACTTTTGAAGAACCCATACAAGAACTTGTAGGTCAAGCTAGTACAAGAAAAAGGAAGGATGTTCCCTCAAATAAATCTACCAGTAAGTGACCAAAAAGGGAACTAGATTAGAACAATAAGAATATTTCCAAAGATCAACCATCTAGGAAGACCAAGGATAGAACTAGTGACAAGAACAGGATGCAACTAGCTCAGATAGATAGGTCCCCAGGCCTCTTCCAAGGAAAATTTGAAACTCCCCCTTTCCTTATCACCATTTGGATATTCAAGAAGAATATGCACAAGTTCCTGCTCGATTCAAGAGCATCTACCAATGTTATGCCTCTGGTAGTGTGCAAGGCTCTTGGGATTACTCCCATGCCCTCAAGAAGAAAGGTGACCCAGCTGGACAAAACAAAGATCAACATCATGGGAGAGATGAATCCAATCCTAATGCAAATTGTTGTAGATCCAAGGATACAACAAGTCATTGATATTCAAGTGGCGGACATTCATGATGCATATGGGATTATTTTGGGAGGAGACTTCACTAGAACATTGATGTTAGGTATGCTGCCATGGACCATTCTCACATGTGGTTTCCATGGAAAGGGATGCCAAACCAAATCTGTATAGTCTACAAGCCTTGTATGAAGTACGTGATCATGGAGTACAACAACCTAAATGAGGAAATTACAATTGACGTTGTGTTGCGAGACTAGGTTTTGGAGAAAGAATGGTAGGGTCGTTGGATGATTTTGCTACACCTGGGGAAATTCTAGTCTCAAAAAGTACAATGGTGCTTGAGGCTGCTAAGAGTAAGCTTGTTGTTGTTGGGGAGCCTAAGGATAGCTTTGTTGTTGTTGAGGCTACAAATAAGATGCCATAGGAGTTGCATGATTCATCGGGTTTCCAAGGTGCAAAATCATGGGCATTTGAGGCATCTAGTTCATAAGAGGAGTCTGATGAGCGAATGCTTGATTAATCCCTTAAACTTGCATTGGGTGAGCTACCAGTCCCAAAGAAGGAAAATGACCGAAGAGGTTTAGTCCCAAATCTACACTGGTGACAACAGCCTCCGCATAAGCAATTACTAGTGTGGTGAGTGGCGAACGCATCCTCTTTACCAATGCTGACATGAGATTATCTAATGTTGCATAGTAGATGGGGAGGCCTGTAGCAAAATTATGTATGTATGGATCCTAAAGTCTTATGAATGCATGATGGAACCAATCATTAAAGGACCCAAAGGGTTCATTAACTTCTCTCCTAATGGGCATAAATTGCCTGTATATATCCAAGGGGTTGATCAGGATCTTATATTTATGTAGGAAAGTGTTCTTCATGAGGTCCCACAAAGTAATGGACCCCCTCAGAAAATTAATGTACCAATAGAAAGCATCCTCACCTAATGATTACGAAAAGGGGCGGCATGCAATGTCTTCATGACTGATCTGCATATTTGTGATCGTTGTCTCAAATATCTTCATGTGTTCTTATGTCATTCTTTGCAGGTCACGAGGATTGAATTTTGAATAGAAGCCCTTTGGATTCTTGGACATTTCATGGTACGTGCCAAAGTGCAATGGTGAGGGATTTTGTGGAAACCAAGCAATGGCAAGAGGTAGAGTTGGTGTTTACTATTGAGGGACAACAATCTAGAGTTTTACCTATAGTAAAACAACAGCCTAGGACTACACCTGGGTTGTGGCTATTTGGAGTCCTGTACCTTGGGCTTCCAGGGCCGGGAGGAGGAAACTTCTTGGCTACTAGAGATGAGGGGGGAAAAGGTAGTTTGGTATGGCTAGGTGGAGGATGGACAAGAGTAGAATGGAGATGAAGGTGGAAGGGAAATGGGTGGGAAGAAGAAGAGGAAGAAGCAATGTCTCCTCCCTTAGTTCATTTTTCCCTTGTGGGGGGCTGTAGTTCTTGAAATTCTCCCTTATTTGGCATCTACCGTAGAACTCTTTGAAATATTTTTAGGGAGAATGATCCAATTTTATCCAAATTCACAAGGCCCTCCTAGTGCCAGTTCTGTTGATGGGTGTTTTGTGCACTTTCTAAACACAAACATTGCATACATACACTGCCTCTCTTGAAAGGAAACTTACAACAAGTTGTTGAAAATCTCCCCAAGGTCTCTCAGGTGTCAAGTCATGACTTGCATGGAACTCCTTAGTTGATGTTTGATGTGATCTTGCTAGTAATCACAAGGTAGACTTATGTAGCTAGATGCAAAGTGGATCTTAAAATTTGAAGTTTCTGAGATGGGAGTTAAGGTTTAATTTGTTGTAGGTTTCAGATAGCAATCTAAAACTTCAGTGTTTTCTTCAAGTTTTGGCTCTACAATGTGCAATGAACCTTAGCATAGGATATTTCTTTAAAAAAAAAAGAAAAAGAGCAAGGAAGAGAGAAAATTCTTGGATCTGCAATTAACTATGAACAGTAATCATGGGGATCCTACAATGGAGAACTTCATTCAAACATAAATTAACTTAACCAGAAAAATTCACTGTCTCATGAAATTTGTGCTATCTTCTAAGGCCTGCAGATATTTCATCATTCATTCACCATATACATGTAAGAACAAACATAAAAATTTAGAGTAGCTTTGAATTCAAGCCCAAACTAACTTTGCATAGCTATTTACCAGTAGTAAACAACAAAAAGTATGGACTAGGAAGGCATCTACACAACAAAAAAAATTGTGATCACAGAACAACATTACCAAGATCCATTTTAGTTTAAATCTTAACTAGAATAGTAATGTAAATCTAAATAAAGTATCTAACCATAGAGATTGAATCATGAAACATGTGAAGAACTCATAAAATGCACCAAGTCAATGTATTTTCATTAGAAATTTCAGTAGCATGTCTTTACAAACACTCAACTCTCTTTGGAAATGAGAGGAGACCCCCTATTTATAATGACCAAAAAGTAGAACAAATGGCCAAGATTCACTAGAAACTAGGGTTCTACCTACCCCCCAGTATATTACAATTGAAAATAAAATCTTATCTTCATCCCTATTTCATCTTCTTATGACAACACTATACCATTTTGTCTTTTCCTAATTGCTCCTTTTGTTGCAGCTACTCCTTTAGAAGTTCATCACTAATAATAGGGTTACCTTCCTGCTTCTTCAAAGCTGCATATTCCATGAAATTCAAGATCACTAGCTTGATTTTGTTGACTTCTATGATTTCAGACTGTAGTAATTGATAACTCCATTCCTTGGAGTTGTCCTCAAGTCTCTTCTAGTCTTCATCATACTTGGAAGTGTGATCTCTGAACAACTCCGACTGGGTGAAGGTGAAAGCGGAAAACCTCATGAAATTCATTGTTATCTCATCGGACATCCTATCCTCCATCCTCTTTTGGAAATGAGGCTAAGGGATAAGGGATCCCTACCAAAGGTTTGCTACCGAGGACTATTTGTAAATGTTGCAACTGTAGAGAGAATTCTAATAGTATAATATGGTCATTGGGGTACTAGGGTAGCTTATTAGGCCTTTCTATGAAACCTTGGGCACGAATGTATGTGAATTTGGGGAACTGTATGAACAAGAAGGCATACTACTTCAAGAACACCCACACACTATGAGATGCCCTTCTCTCAAAATCCCCTCTGAACAACCTAATGATGTGGCTGATGAAGGCATCATTCTCCTTGCACTACTCCTTGAAATTCCCGAACTATAGCTGGGGATATCTATTGTAGACTTTCAATCTTCAACCTAGCTCCTCATCGAGCACCACAAATAAACCACTGTACTACCTCTTCTCAGCCAGTGAATAGACTAGATAGGAGATCATGTAGAATTTACAACTTTTTTTCACATTCATAAACTACTCGTGGAATTAGTCACTTATGATGCCTCCCTAGAAGAATGTGGCTATTGTGGTGACATCTTCATACCCACGGAGGATTTTTTCAAAAAAATACACCATCCACTCTTGAAAAAATGTAGTAATTGGGAGGCCCATCACCCTACTCAACATGGTCACTAGATCATGGTAATCCTCGTAGAAATCTTTGCGGAAGAGTACTTGGGGAACCTTTGCAGCACTGCCTCTTTTCTTCTTGAGCCAATACTGATTTATTAAATTTTTGCAGCCCATAGGGTTTTCATCCCACATTTCCTTTCCTTCTTCCATGGTGGGAATCTCCATCTCCTCAAAGGAAGGAATATGAAAAGTTCTAGTAATTCCCTCAACTGACATGTCAGTGAGGATGTTCCTGTCTCTATCGATGATGGTTCTCGTATGTGGCTAGTAGGCCTGTCGGCAAGCCATGACTAATTCAAGGGCTATGATAGATGGGGGAAGCCTTCTGGTTTTGAAATCCCACTCTATCTAATTAATCTAGCATTGTTATTTGTTGGGTGAACCCTGACCCTTTGTTTGAATTCATCAATATTGACATGGCCAATATTGGTGTTTGTGATCTCCTTCCAATTAGTGATGATTTTTTAACGTAGGGTGTCACCATGAAACTAGAACTTCATCTAGTCTTTATCCTCCTTTCCACATGGAGTGTTTCCTATTTTCTTCCCTTTGTCCCTCTCTTCAATTACCCTCGAGGGTCCTACACCCGATTCCATATATCTTGCAAACATAGACGTAATGAGTGCAACCAATTATGAAAGCATTGTCTTTAGTAAAATCTTATGAACTAAATCCAATCAGACATCATATGATTAATGAAGTTAAATATTTTATTTCATATGCCATTAGTCACTTTTTGAAGGGATTTTGGATAATCCATGCCCAAGGGGCCAAACTTCCTTGGTAGGAATGTTGTTTGAAAGGGTGAATAGGTTGGGGCAATGTAGGTGTTTTCTCCTATCTTCACATTTTCATGGTTTTAAAGGCTCGTATCGAAGAGGGTCAAATTTCAACACATGTGTCAAGAATGGTTTTCAGATTTGAGGTCATTTTGGTCAATTTTGGGGCACCTGAAGGTTCAGGGTCAGAAAGCTGTTTGGACTTTGCTATTTGAAATAGCCTAGGAGAAACAGAGTTCTAGGGTTGGAACTCCTGGGTCCAGGACCCAAAAGGTCCAAAGATGATCGATGGTTTAGTTCAGACTTCAAGGTGTTTGGGTTTGGGGGTTTGGGAAGCTGTTAGAGTTTTGTCATTTAGAATGGTGGTCGTTGCATGGAAGCCCAGTGGGAGTGGCCTGACAGACCAAACCCAGCAGAGAATTTAGCTGCTGGTCTTCTTTGTGAATTTTCTCTAGCTAATCAAAGGGGCAGAACTTGGGACTTGGGAAGACGTGTCTATTTTTACCTTATCCATTGGATGAAGGTGAATGAAACCCTAGTGGGTGGAGCCTAGTGGAAGTAGGGACAATGAATGGGGGGTCAGGACTAGGGAGGCAGAAGGTTTCTAATACATGACCGTTTAAATTGGCGGCCTGCAGATGGAACCCCATAGACCGGGACACAACGCTATGAAAGCTCAACAACTTAAGTTTGAATTTTCCTAACAACGAAAGGAAATATGGACCTCAAAGGGAAGAAAGGAACACCCTCTTCACCATTGCGGAATGGTGGGGGTGATGTAGAGTCCTAGGGATGGAAGTTTGATGAGTTGGGCCCGAGATGGACGAGAGTAGTTTAAAATGTTGCAAATTTTAAAATGACCAGAAATCAACGAGCTAGGGCTAGGGATTTGAGAAGGAAGGATCCTTCCACCATTTGGGGATAGTGAACACCCTAGAGAAACCTGACAAGGAAGTCCTGATGAGGTAGGCCTGGGAGGCTAAAATGAAGGCCAAAATTCGAGTGTTCAAGTTTGATAATTCTGATGGTGATCGGCTGATGGATGTGCAAGGTGGTGGGCCCAATAAGTCATTTCACCATTTCAAATTTTTTTCATTTTCTAATTTTTTAAATGACATCTGGAGGGTTTAGGCCCAGAGGGCATGAACGCCTTGTGTGAAGAATGACGACGACGTGGTTTAGCTCTTGTTTGATCTTAGGGGGTGGTTTTGGAGGTTTTTCAAATTTTGAGGACATGGGTTTTGTAGGTTTATCATGTTTTATCAATTAAATGCATTTTAGCCCATGTTTATTCAATATTTTAAGCATAAAATCATAGAAAACCTCTTGGTGGAATGGACGACGAAGCTACCTTCAAAGTCCAATGGGAGAAGATGTGAAATCAACTAAGGATGGTCAAATGATGATCTCGAACATGAGGGCGATGGGCAATGGATGCACTGATCTCCTATGGAAAGCACTATGATCTCCTCTGGAAATCCTAAGAAATGAAAATGGTAGGTTGGGCCCTATATTTATACCCTCATATGCATTTAATTCTCTCATTTATTGTGTGTACAGTAGGCTGGTGGGTTGGTGGAGTTCAAACTTATGGACGGCAACTGGAGGTTCGAGGCCTAGGGGCCAAAAGGATGTGGCCAAATGGTCATTTGAAACTTCCTTTTCAAATTGCCAGCGAAGGGAGACCTAGATTTTAGAGGGTGGAAAGACGCCACATGCTGACCTTTGGAAAAGGTGAAAACAAAAAGGAATTTCAGGGATGAAAGTCCAACAAGATGGGATCAGGATGGACAAGGTCCATGTAATTATTTTGCAAGTTAAATGGGGCAACGAATGAGGATCTGGGTTCTGGGGCCTAGGGAGGCAAGAAACTCCTACCATTTGGAATGGAAAATGCCTAGAGGAAATCGGGCCAGGGAAACCCGACGAGGTGGTCCCAACAGGCCCAAAGGTCGTTGGCAGAACCCAACTGGCAATGAGAGTCCATAAGGCTCCCAAACTCCAGTAAGATGAAGGGGACAACACATGGTCAACCAAAGATGGGAGCTAGAAGGTACTTTTGACCATCTAGGACACCAAAAATGGGGGCACACAAAATGATACAGTAAAAGAATGACCCAACAAATTGAAAGAAAAGAGGGTCCCCATTCCAAACGAGGCGTGTGTTTGCTAAGGGAACAACATAAAGGGGGTAGCTCATGTTGATGAAAAGCAATGGTTATGCTAACCACATTCATTCCTTGAATTAGAGCCACCGATCAAATAGCCGCCGATGGAGATGGGGGTGTGGGAGATGGTAACAGCCGGGTAACTAGAAATAAATGCCTAATTTCAATGGGGTCCGGCCAATCAAAACAAATTGAAGTTAGGCCCGCTCCTCATTGCTAGCCCTCCAGTCAACACTCGATAGTTGCAATTATCACCCTGCTTCATTATCAACAATTATCACCCTGCTTCCACTAACATGTCAAAGTCATCACTACTAAAAGGCTTGATGGTTAGGTTAACATGGAAAAATAGATTTTACATACTCAAATAACCATGCTTTCTCCAAGTGGTTCATCGGTTTATAGGTGTTTTTGGTTTTGTTTTCTAATGAATACCAAATATAATCTAATCTTGTCAAACTATGAAATAACTCTAGAAATGAAAGGTACAATAATCTAATTCTATCAACAATTGAAATGAACCTAAATTAAGCTAGGTCTAATGAATACATGAAACAAAAATTTAGTAATCTTAAATGGAAATACAATAACAAAAAATTCAAGCATAGAAACAAGATTTTCAATGTTGTAAAATGTAGTTTAAAATCTAAAATGGGACTAAATTTCCTATAGGGGTGTATGAGTTCCAATCAAGGTTTTTCAGGTAGTCAAATGTTGGTAAACAATCAACATAGAATACCCATAAATTAGGAAAAATAATCTACACTGGGACTAAATCACCAAGAGGGGCGTATGAGTCCTAGATTAAGGTTTTGACAAAAATTTCATTTTTTTTGAGTGAATATGATTTCTAGTTTGACTAATGTCTAAGCTAAGTGAAATTACATATTTCAATTGAATTTCAATGATACAAGAGGAAAAAATGCAACCTATATGCACTTTCCACTAATGCAGTATTAAGAAACCCTAGATGTAAATTAACTAATACAAGACCTAATGCAAAGTTAATGCAAGATAGATCTAGGACTATGACACACTCCAAATTAGAAATGAGGGTGTTCTAAAGGATAGGTTCACCAAAATGAAACCTAGAAAAACATTTAGGGGGGCTATAATACTTTTAGAAGATACAACTAGGGTTTAGGACCCTTCCATTTGTTTCCCTTATGTTTCACTCAAGGAAACCCTATAGATCTCAATCCAAGGATGGAATAAGGGAAAGAGATCTAAAATAAGGTCTCCTAGGGTATGATTAAAGACTAAAGAGTGGTTCACCACCAAGCAAGGGTTTGGAAATACAAGAAAATGAAAATAATATGCAAACTTAAGTAAATGACCTAGAAGTGAACTCAAATCTGAACAATAAATTGAAGATAACACAAAGGTGCACCTAGAAATTGAAAAGGCTTGAAACAAGAACTTAAATTTTGAAAAATTGACTTTAATGCATACTGGGATTCATATGTTAGGCTAGGCGATTTAGACCCAGTTTAATGCTTTTGGGAAAAAAGCTTGAATTTCACAACAATAAGTTTGAATCCTCCAAGATCCAGAAAAAGTGTTATACCAAGACTCATACACCACAAATGGCATATTAGTCTTGTCCTAATTTTTTCATAAAATTAAGATCTGAATCCATTCTCCTATCTCTTTTCTTCCTTCCAAACCTAATTTCTAAATATGAACCTATGAACAAACCTACAAAACATAATATTGTATTGATTTGTTTATGGGGGGTTGCCATCAGTCAAACCCCTAGTTTAGTAGTTAAACCTTGATAGAAATGATACATCTTGGAAGTAAATTTGAATGCATGTCCTAATCTTAAATACATGTAAGATTAGGAGATCTAAAATGCAATAAAACCCTATTCTAATGTGCTAGAATAAGATGCATGAATGAAATATAGAGATGATGACTCACTTTGGGAGATCTTTAATCACCATATAAAAAAGTATATATTGCTTGACATGGGAATAATTCATGATAAATTAGACTTAAGGGGGCCTTGATTTGGTGTTGTGAGGTGTTTCTCACATCCACACTAGGTCTTGGACCCTTTCAAATGCATTTAGAGATTTGTTGTAAAGGTGTTGTAAAGTGTTGTAAAGGACTTTCATGCTTTTATACACTTAATGAACCCATTTTCCCTTAGTTCAACATTATAAAATGTGTTTAACATTATTACATTAATCTAGAAGTCTTGTAAAATAAACTTAATATTAAATTACTCTTGTAATGTGTTTTACACATTCACCTTGGATGTTGTTCCTTCCTCGGCTATGTTTGTTGGCAACACAAGGGAAGACAACTGAGAGGGGGGGTGAATCAGTTGTCACAAAAATTATATTTAATAATCTTATTGTTAGATTTGATAAATAAACATGAAAGCATAAACCAGTTCATCACATTTGAAACACATAACACCAATATTTTTATGTGGAAACCTTGTTAGGGGATAAAACATGGTGGAGGTTAGTCAACAAGATTATACTCTATTAAAATTGTGATAAATGGGGAATGTAAATGCATTCAAACACACTACATGGAGCACACTGGGTATGTGCAGGATCATCATGGAAAAAATAGGCCCTTAAGTGGCAATGAAAATTCAAAAAAATTAGAGTAAGGAAACTTGACATAAAAATTTGAATAAGTTCTCTTTATTATTTTAAAAATATGTAACAATAGAATATGTCAAAAATTGAATGTAGTTTCTAAACTACTAAGTTTATTTCATTTTAAAAAAAATCTATTTGGTGAAAATTTGAAATTTCAATGTAGTAGTACTTAAATTTTAGGGAAAAAAAAAGGAGTGTCTGTCTGACCACCCTAACCATAGTAAAATGATAATATTTTTTATAAGATTTTAGATATAAGTAGATGACTCATGTCTAGATGTGATGCAAATTTTTTGTAATTTTTTTCCAAGTAAATAATTAATTATAAATTTTATTACAAATTTTAAAAATATAAAACTCGTATGTCCATCACCTTAACTTGGTCAAAAATTCATGAAATTCAAATTTTTTTTTTTAATCCTATAGTATGCGAAGCATAGAATGTGACACATGTTTTGATTCAAAAAATATGATATTGTTTGAAAGTTATAGATGTTTTTCAATCAACCTATCAATCATGAATTTAGTCGTAATTCTAATAGAAAGTAAATAATAATTATTTATTAAATTCAAAGTAAAGAATAATTTATATTGGTGGAAAGGTGAGAGTCTCCTCTACAAACCCTTTTCGTTTCATCAATTTTGGCTAAAAATAAAGTCGTCAGCCACATGGACGAAGTCTATAAAAATAAGGTAAGTTGTCAAACACATTTTTTGTGCTGACTTCTTAGGATTGGCATGTCCAAGCGAAATACCAAAGCAAGCCCAAGGCTAATCCCTAGGAAATAAATTATGTGTTAGAAATATCAGATATCTATTTCAAATCGGATATCCATTTTGAATCGGATATCCGATTTGGTTTATATATGATTTTAAAAAATGTTATACACTTTATAATATATGATTTAGAAAATGCAATAAAAAATTTATAGTTTATTTTAATATATCTAGTTTAGAAAATACAATATAGTTTATAATTTAATATATAATATATTATATTATTATGTAAAATATTTAAATATTATTTCTATATTTTAGTTAATGTATATATATTACTAGTATATAAAATATTATATAACTAATTAATATTACTAACATATAAAATATTTAAATATTATATATTTCCCTCTCTCTCTCTCTCATCTCTCCCTTCTACCCCCTCTCCCTCTATCTCCCCGTCCTCTACCCTTAACCCTA
>VDFB02359387.1:134703-282061 GCA_007258455.2 Sequoia sempervirens
TGATTGATTTATTATACCATTTGGAGGCATGGGAAGCAAATTTTGTGAGTATTATGTGTGAATAATGATCTAATCTTTTGAGTGCTAAAGTAAAGTGTGAAGAAGAGTGAGCAGATGTTTATGTGCTTGATCAAAATTGTAATCAAGCATTAGTTGATGCTATTTTCTTAGTTCAAAATATTCTGGATTTAATCTGAATGTATCTGTAAGATAGCGGGTCTTCTTTGGGAAGTAAGCCTTTTTGTATTTGAGTAGTGGGGTATGTGCAAGATCATGGTGGGCCAAAAAGTGGAAATAAGGAAAAAACACATCTTTCATCAACCCAAAAGCGTGAAAATACTGTGCTGACTTTTTTTAGACACGGGTGTTAGTACACATCACCATAGTAAACACCAATCCTAGTTTTCCAAATCGGATATCCAATTTGTAAAAAGCATATATATAGAAACTTTGTCGCTGTTTTGAAGTCATTTCATAGTCATCAACCTGTGGGCGCACAGTGAGGAAATTCTTTGTGTAACAAATATCCAATTTGAAAAGGTAATATTTTTTATTTTTATTTGCTTTGATTAAATTTTGAATTCAATTTGGATAATTTCAAATAGTTTTTTGTGGATTTTTTTAAAAAATAGGGTTTTGATTGAATTTTTTATGAAAAATTTTGAGTTTAGGAATGGATTTTGATTAAAAAAATGAATGTTTTGTGGATTTTTTTCTAAATAGGGTTTTTGGATTGAATTTTTACAAAATTGAACTTAGAATGGATTTTGATAAAAAATGATTTTTTTTTGTGGATTATTTTTCAAAATAGGGTTTTTGATTGAATTTTTATGAAACAATTGAGTTTAGAATGGATTTTGATAAATTAAAAAAAATGAATGTTTTTTATGGATTTTGATTTTAAAATAGTGTTTCTTATGTATTTGTATTAAAAATTAGATAATTTTATAGATTTTTGTTAAAAAGTAGGGTTTTTTTTGGGTTTTTAAAAAAACTAGGTATTTTTATAATATTTTCATTTATATTGTCTAATTTTAATTAGATTAATTATTTTCTAACTTTAATCGTGCATTATGGCTGCTTGAGAATGAAACTAAAAATTAAGAATCAAAATGAAAATGTCAAATGCTCCACCACCGTGATCCATCAATTGAAGACTTAATTCATGAAAAATTGGAGCAATTGAGGGGCATTTGTGTTTTTTATAAGAAAATCCCTTGATTATCCCAAATGTCAAACACATTGACAGGAATAATTACAAATGTAGAAACCCTCTCTACCCAACATAATGCCTTTCATTCATGGTGAGAAACCATGAAGGAATATTATGCATGTGGATTGTCTTATGATGATGTGAAAGATCTCCAAATAACAAAAGCCCAAATAGCCTCTTTATTTATTAACCCCAACACTAGTTTGCCACTTAATGTTAACAAACCAAAACTTTCTATAAAATGGTGCATGCATAGGGGCATAGTAGATAACTTTGGGATCATTGGTGTATGGCTCTTGATGTACCTTTTCACTTTATTAAAAAATTATATGCTGAGTTTTTGTTAGGGCTTCATGTCAATTACTTTGACATTAAACCCTTCCAGGGTGTTGGTGGAGGTGTGCCCAGAATAGGCCAGGGGCAGCTAGAGTAGTTAGGTGCCCACATGTTCCCCGTCCCCCCCTTCCTTCACCACCTCCAGTACAACATCAAGATATTACGAAGGATGCAACCACACAAACTATCAAGGACATTCACTCTTTGAGTGGTCTTTTGGTTTCCCATGCTTCTTTATTAGCTCATCCACAATTTGGTGATCTTGGTGATGCATCTAGTGCTCCTACATCATCCTCCTTGGGTCCACATATTTGCAATACATGCCAGCAAATATGCTTGGGTCCTATTTTACAGCCCCCTGAGCACCCATTAGACACTTTTGATTATGACATCAAGGATGTAGAGATTATAGTAGATCACACACAGGGGAGTGGGGCACACCCTACAGAGTCCTCTCCTGCTATAGAGGTGGACATTCGAGTAGTTACACAGGTAACATTTAAGGTGTAAATTCATAACTTGCATTCTTTTAAAAATGAATATTAATAAGAGATAGTATCAAGTATTAATATTTATTTACATGGTCTATAATTTAACAGTTAATTTCTTAGGAGGAGCTCACATAGGTGACTGATAGCACCCTCAAGGCCATTTCATTTGGCCTTGAGACACACACAGTATGTATTTTCGCACTCACTCATTTACATTTTGTTATTGTATACTTGCTTGTCATTTGAATTGTCATTAATGAAATTATATATTAACTTATATGTTTATCTTATTCTCTACTTGTAGGAAACACCTAGTGCGAGCGGGGTGTGACACTCTCCAGACTATGGAGGAAAAATGTTAGATAAGGGAAAGGTAATTGAACTTAAATTTGATTGAATTAAGATTTATAAGATCTTTTATTGATTATGCATACATTGACATAGATTCATAGTTTCATATGTACTTGTCATTTTTATGTACAGGTGGTTGTGAGTTATACATCATTGTTGATAAGTGCCACAACACTTGAAGGAGTAAGTATTCAACACTTGAAGGAGGAGGTGTTGAAACACTTCAAGGAGGAGGTGTTGAAACACCTAAAGGAGATACAAAAAAAGATCAGCCTAAAGAGGTATGTGTTTATTTTATTTTGTGTTTGGTAAATATGTTCTTATTACCTTCAATTCTATGCTAACTTGGATCAATTTCATATTTTTTTTCACATATATAGCTTGACGTTACAAAATTTGGTTTGGTTAGTTCTTTGATAGGGGAATATTCTAGGACTCCTGACCCTTCGAAGATACGTGTATTTTAGGTAATCAAGATTTCAATGTTAGAGTTCAATTATAATTCAATGTGTATTGATTTTTATGTTAATTATTCGATTTTAAATTATAGAGTATAACTAATCTCAATTGTGGTTTGACTTTTTCTTGTGCAGCTACCTTCAGAGCCAACAAGTTCTTCAAAGAGGCTCCATTTTGATGATCTACTAGTAGTTTAGGATGAGATAGACATTTTGGCATGTAAATTTTGAATAGATATCGAGATGGCATATGCCACATATTGTAAAACTTTGTTTGAGTTGGCGTTGATGCTATTTTTGTATATGGACATACACTTTATTATTGGATAATTTGATATCTATAGAAGTTGACAATCGAAACTTAATTTCCTCCTGATGTGCATGATTAAACTCTTTGAAAATTTAATCAAGTGAGCAATGGTTAAATATCAATGTACAATAGCATAAAAAGAATGGTTAAATATTATGTAGTTTATATTTATATTGTTGATTACATTCCATTGCACATCTTTCAAACTCAAAGCATTACTTCACATTGCATAAGTAACAACTAGATGCTAATAGATGAAAAAAATTCAATAACAATATAGTTTTTACAAAGTCAACCTAAGCAGTTATGCAATTACTTCACATTAGATAACTAATAACTAGGAGAAGCTATCAAATGCATTAGCTTGTCATGGAATTCTATGAGACCATATTTCTTTGAGGAAACTTGGTACAAAACTCACAAAAAATGAAAAGAAAGCACTCAAACAAACTTTAAAGGGGTCTCAGGCCTACTGCCTCCTCATTCCACATGCTATGCAGCCATTTACTTGTAGTGTAGGGGCCAAACAATGGAAAAAACATGTAAAAATTATATATATATATCCTAGAAGCATGAATTGCGATTAGAATATCACATCACATCATATAATCAAAAAAACCACTATAAACTTGAATGTCATTTAAAACATGCATGATAAATATTCATCATTGAAACTTGAATTGTGGTAGCTTGATATACAGATTCGATTGATGTCAGGTTTCAATTTGTATGATATTGAAAAAATAAGCCAACTGAGTAGAGTTATCAACATTCTTCAAAAATAATAAGAATTATTTTAGTACACTAGCCATTTTGATGTCTTCTTGCAGTCTCAAACGTTATTTTGTATCATTGTTACATTGGTCTTAGTTCAATGATGCTGAAAAATTTTAGAAAAAAGAAAGTTGTGTTGCGATCCGCATTCAATCCAACAAGAAAAAATGAAAGCTCAGCCTCTTGGAATGAAAATTCTTGTTTCCAAAACAAATGAATAATAATGAGGTAGTTAAGGTGTTTGAAGTTATTTAGAGGTCACTTTTAGGGTGCAAGGCTTAAAAGTTTATTTAAATGCACTCAAACAAACTGAAAGGGGTCTTAGACCTGCTGCCCCCTCATTCCACACGCTATGCAGCCATTTACTTGCATTGTAGGGGCCAAACAATGGAAAAAACATGTAAAAATAATATATATATATAGATATATACATACAGCCTAGAAGCATGAATTATGATTAGAATATCACATAACATCATATTAAAAAAAAACCACCATAAACTTGAATGTCATTTAAAACATGCATGATAAATATTCATCATTGAAACTTGAATTTTGATAGCTTGATATACAAAGTGTATTGATGCTAGGGTTCAATTTGTATGATATTGAAAAAATAAGACAACTGAGTTATCAGATGTCTTCTTGCAATCTCAAAAGTTATTTTGTACAATAGAATAAAAAGAATGGTTAAATATTATGTAGTTTATATTCATAATGTTGATTACATTGCATTACACATCTTTCAAACTCAAATCATTACTTCACATTGCATAAGTAACAACTAGATGTTGATAGATGAAAAAAATTAATAACAATATAGTTTTTACAAAATAAACCTAAGCTTCACAATAAATAACTAATAACTAGGAGCAGCTATCAATTGCATTAGCTTGTCATGGAATTCTATGAGACCACATTTCTTTGAGCAAACTTGGCACAAAACTCACAAAAAAATGAAAAGAAAGCATGCAAACAAACTTTAAAGGGGTCTCAGACCTGCTGTCCCCTCATTCCACATGCTATGCAACCATTTACTTGAAGTGTAGGGGCTGAACAATGGAAAAAACATGTAAAAATTATATAATTATATAATTATATATATATATATAGCCTAGAAGCATGAATTACGATTAGAATATCACATAACATCATATAAACAAAAAAACCACCATAAAATTGAATGCCATTTAAAACATGCATGATAAATATTCATCATTGAAACTTGGATTGTGGTAGCTCGATATACAAAGTGTATTGATGCTAGGGTTCAATTTGTATGATATTGAAAAAATAAGACAACTGAGTTATCAGATGTCTTCTTGTAGTCTCAAAAGTTATTTTGTATCATTGTTACATTGGTCTTGAGAGTGGTAGCTTAATATAGGTCCACAATACAAAACTTGGTTTACTTGTGCAGTGTAATAGTGGCATAGGAATATTTTTCTTTGAAAGAAAAAATGAAAGCTCAGCCTCTTGGAATGAAAATTATTGTTTGCAAAAAAAATGAATAAGAATGAGGTAGTTAAGGTGTTTTAAGTTATTTATAGGTTTCTTTTAGGGTCACTTTTAGGGTCGCTTTTAGGGTAGTTGAGGCGTTTGAAGTGATTTAGAGGTCTCTTTTAGAGAAGAGAGATGTTGAAGAGTACATCAGGTTAGTGAGAACCGAAGTGTAATGTGTTTTAGTTTGTGGTACTCCTTTTTTTCTCTGCAGATGTGTGATAAATTCTTAGTTCAATGATGTTGAACAATTTTTGAAAAAATAAAGTTGTGTCATGGTCCGCATTGAATCCAATAAGCAAAAATGAAAGCTCAACCTCTTGGAATGAAAATGCTTGTTTGCAAAATAAATGAGTAAGAATGAGGTATTTAAGGTGTTTGAAGCTATTTAAAGGTCACTTTTAGGGTGGAAGGCTTAAAACTCCATTTTAAATGCACAAAAAAGAACGAAATTACTTCAAACCAAGTTTGTGAAGAAGTTAACTATGTTGCCCACTAGTTTCCCTTAAGAGTCCAAAGTGCTAAAAGGCAGCAATATTTGAATGGCTATTTCTCAGAGACCATGATGCTTATAGACTCTCTGTTTAAGGCTATGGTATCGTGTTGGGACCATCTACAAAAACCTCTCTCAATTTTTGCTATCTCAAAGGCGTTTTCCTGTGGTGATGACTTTTCAGTGGAGGGAAAAGTTGCCAGATGCAAGCAGTGTAAAGTTGCAAAGTGGTGCAACTTTCATTCCACAACTCGTATGACCAAACAAACTATTCAAACACGTTCAGATGGGTACATTTACGCTAGGGATAGTTCTCTCTTGCACCCAAATACGCCGAATCACTCCGAGCTACATTGGATTGATGATTTCCCTTAAGAGTCCAAAGTGCTAAAAGGAAGCAATCTTTGAAGGTCTATTTCTTGGAGACCGTGATGCTTAAAAACTCTTTGTCTGAGGCTATGGGATTGTGTTGGGACCATCTACAAAAACCTTTCTCATTTTTTTCTATCTTGGAGGCGTTTTCCTATGGTGATAACTTTTCAATGGAGGGGAAAGTTGCCAGATGCAAGTAGTGTAAAGTTACAAAGTGGTGCAACTTTCATTTTACAACTCGTACGACCAAACAAACTATTCCAACACATCTGGATGGGTACGTTTACTCTAGGGATGGTCCTCGTTTGCACCCAAATACGTCGAATCACTTCGAGCTACATTGGACCGACGATTTCCCTTAGGAGTCCAAAGTGCTAAAAGGAAGCAATCTTTGAAGGTCTATTTCTTAGAGACCATGATTCTTACAGACTCTTCCTCCAAGGCTATGAGATCATGTTGGGACCATCTACAAAAACCTCTCTCAGCTTTTTCTATCTCGAAGGCATTTTCCTGTGGTGATGACTTTTCACTGGAGGGAAAAGTTGCCAAATGCAAGCAGTGTAAAGTTGCAAAGTGGTGCAACTTTCATTCCGCAACTTGTACGACCAAATGGACTGTTCCAAAACATCTGGCTGGGTATGTTTACACTAGGTATGGTACTCTCTTGCACCCAAATATGTTGAATCACTTTGAGCTACATTGGATCAACGATTTCCGTTAAGAGTCCAAAGTGCTAAAAGGCAACAATATTTGAAGGGCTATTTCTCAGAGACCATTATGCTTATAATCTCTCCATCCAGGGCTATGGGATTGTGTTGGGACCTTCTCCAAAAACCTCTCTCTGTTTTTTCTATCTCGAAGGCGTCTTCTTGTGGTGATGACTTTTCAGTGGAGGGAAAGTTACAAAGTGGTGAAACTTTCATTCCACAACTTGTACGACCAACCAGACTATTCCAACACATCTAGATGGGTAAATTTATGCTAGGGATGGTCCTCTCTTGTACCCAAATACACTGAATCACACTGAGCTACATTGGACCGATGATTTCCCCTAAGAGTCCAAAGTGCTAAAAGGAAACAATATTTGAAGGGCTATTTCTTAGAGATCGTGATGCTTACAGACTTTTTGTCCAAGGCTATGGGATCATATTGGGACCTTCTACAAAAACCTCTCTCAATTTTTGCTATCTTGAAGGAATTTTCCTATGGTGATGACTTTTTAGTGGAGGGAAAAGTTGTCAGATGCAAGCAGTGTAAAGTTGCAAAGTGGTACAACTTTCATTCTGCAACTCGTATGACCAAATAGACTATTCCAAAACATCTGGATGGGTACATTTATGCTAGGTATGGTCTTATTTTGCAAAGAAATACACTGAATCACTCTGAGCTACACTGGACCGAGTGAAATTAGGTGAAAATTTGATGCAGACACAAGGGCACAATCACAAACTCTTTGCAACCTACCTATTTGAGGCATCTAACAAGATTATTATGACCTCTTTGGACATTCCAAAACTCCCTTAAAACTTTACAAGAAACTAAATACTCATTTCCCTCTTTAACCCCTTTAAACCCTTATAATAGTGAGAAACTAGTTTTTGTCCAATTACTCTACAATTTTCCAAAACACTAGACAAACACATGAAAGATTCAAACAACCATATCCAAGTTACACAACATATATGATAAACAACATAGAATCCTTTGGACTAGCATTGACTTCCTATACATTCACCCTTGAACAGGCTACTCAATTAGCCCAAAAATGCAAAGCAACATACCTTCAAACACCACACAGACCCCTGAAACCTTGGGGCAGAAAATAAATTTCCAAGAAAACAAAGGTTTTGCAATTGGATTCCATTTGTACGAACCTATAACCGTCAAATAAAAAACCCTTATTTTTAGTGTAATTCTTGAGGGTTTATTGGATGCAGCACTTCCAAAACCTTTCAGACTCTTCCACCACCTTAGACACCTTTATTTAGGCCCCAATATGCTTAGAAAACAAAGAAAATTCTGGTATCTCAGAGAGTTTTGCAAACCCTAGGGTAAAAACTCTATTTTCAAGTGAAAAAACCACCATTTTTAGACCTTTAACTCTTCATTTTATTTCAAAACCCAATTCTCCATGCCTTCCACTCTTGAAATAATGTCAAGATATGTAATAACATTTCTACATAATTTTTTGATACAAAAATGCTTGAATGGCTTGTGCATAGGCAGAAAACACAAGAAAAATAGTAAAATATGAACTGAGCAATTGAAACTTTATTGATTCAAAGAAAAAAAATCCTTCAACCAAACCTATCTCAAGCCCTTGAAGGCCTTAAGTACATTTCTATTCCTTGGAATCCAACTCCCAATGCCTTTAACCACCAATATTAACTAAATTTTGAAACCTTAATGACCGTTGAAGGCCAAAATACAAACATTTTTCACATTATTATGACTCATAATGAAATGTTGCACTTTTCCACTTCTAACTTTACTAAGACCTCACTTAATGGCTTGAAATAGCATCATTACATGTTCAAAACACTGTTCTTTCTTGTCCCTAAAAAAAATTACTATTTTTTCCTTCAAAGGCTACAAAGCAACAACTAGGACAAGTTGGGATCTCCATGTTTTTTTACCCTAAAACCTAAAAACTCCTCCTAATACATGACCATTATGACTATTAGATCTCATTAAAGACAAAAACTAAAAATATTAACACTTTAATCATTGAAATGATCCACAATGATATTGTGGTGTAGGTGCTCCTGCACCAAAAATGGTGGTTACAACTTGCTAATGTCAATAAAACATGGGGGCAACAATATTTAAAGTTGGATCAAGCTTGTGCAGGTCCTAATAGACATGTTTGATGAATTTATAGGGTGTGGCAAGGTTCGAAACATTGATTTCCTTAAAAACTTCATGAAAGTTGCTAAAAATGAAGTTGCACCCAAGTTGGATTTGAGGAGAAAAAGTTGCAAGCCACTATAATTTATTATATATAAATGGGAGATATTATAAAACTTGGTTCAAACGAGCATACTGACAGGAAAGAACTAGGAAGAAAACCTTCGGTTGTAGCTCGATTAAGTACAAAAATAGACCCCTTTACAAAACCTATGATTTTCCAAAATACAGACCCCTTTACATTTTAAACATACCCTTTATACAATGCCATAAATTTGACCCATATTTCAAAAAAATCACTGGGTATAGATTATGCCCATACACAATTATGACCATTTTACATTGTTTCCAATTTGAGAATTCAAATTTTGCAAAATTTTCCTATTAGAGGCATTCAGGGCATAGTCTTCAACAATAGTAGTATGTTCACATTTTGGACTGACAAGCATCTATACAAACCATCAAGGTAGCTTAGAATAACTAATCTATATTATTCTAAATGATACAAAATATGATGAGATGGTAATGCAAACTATAAAAGATGCCTAGAATAACCAATCTATATTTTTGTAATCTATTGCATACCTCTATGAAAGGATCAAAGCTAGCTATTGTTGTAGCAGGTCCATGACCAATCATGCCAAGAATATCGCAAAAGTGGTAAAATGAGAAATCTATATTGTCACAATAGAAAAGATGCTTAGAGTAACAAATCTATATTAATCTAAACAACTTGAATGATGATGAATTGGTGATGCAAACTATAAAATATGCTTAGAATAACCAATCTATATTGTTGTAATATGTCGTATACCTCTCTGAAAGGATCAAAGTTGGCCATTATTGTAGTAGGTCCATGATCAGTCATGCTAGGAATATCACAAAAGTGGGAAAATGAGAAATCTATATAATTGTCACAATAGAAAAGATGCTTAGACTAACATATCTATATTAATCTAAACAACCTAAATGATGATGAGTTGGTGATGCAAACTATAAAAGGCGTATACCTCTTTGAAAGGATCAGAGTTGGCTATTGTTACAGTAGGTCCAAGATCAATCATGCCAGAAATATCGCAAAAGTGGGAAAATGAGAAATCTATATTGTCACAATATAAAAGATTCTTAGACTAACATATCTATATTAATCTAAAAAACTTGAATGATGATGAGTTTGTGATGCAAACTATAAAAGATGCATACCTATTCGAAAGGATCACAACTAGCTATTGTTGCAGCAGGTCCATGATCAATCTTGCCAAAAATATCACAAAAGTGCATACAAAATATCACCATTAAAGACACCTGCATTACAATAGTATATAAAATATCAGTATTAAATAAAGAACACTAATGAACTTAATTATAATTAACATAAGCATTTACCTTTCATTCTTGAAAATGCTATTCAAGTGTGCCTAAAGGGTCATCTCTTTGCTTAAGAGTATCTAATATTGCTTCATGATCAACATTACTAAGTGTACATAGTTGTTTTGTCTTTGGTCTGGCATGATGCTTCAACAACTTAACATTTGTTGCTATAACAAGGTGCGAATACATGAGAATGGTTTTGTGTTTCTCGTAGTCTTCAAATGCAAGTATGCCATTCTTTCTAATCATGTATGTTCACAACCAAGTTTCTACAACCACAACTGAACCTATAGGATACATGAAACCATCAATATCTTCCATCGGTTGTGTTAGCTTATGCTTTACCTGCACACATCAAGCCAACCAATAGTTTGATCTCTCTTCATTCCCCTGTAGTGCAACAACTGCAAAAATATGTCCTAGCTATAGTAGATCTGAAAGCATGTTGTAATCAACTGAACTTTCCATTGTGTTTTTTGTCATGGATATTGTTTGAGATAAAGTAGTTAGATATTGTGGTACCCATGTATCAGCCCACTCACCTGACTCGCATTGATCCCACTCGCACTGAATACAACTCTGACAAAAACAAGCCAACTCTCGTGTCCAAATGGTCCATGTTCCTGCATCTAAGCTTCTAAATGAATGCATCTTTGAAGAATCTTTGATTGTATGACAATCCAATCTGCCTCCCATTGTACCCTCCTCAATTAACCAAAAGAATATGTGCACTATTGAATCAAGTGTCCCACCCTGTGACAATGTTAAACTACACCAATCAACTATATCATGTGCATCGTTGAATTTTTCTCCTAAAATATTCAATTGTGCTTTAACTAGAGCTCTCTTTACGCATGCACCTGCTCCATCATGCTCCCCTTTCCCATGTCTAGCTTAAAAAAAACTCCAAATATGAGGTAGACCCCTCTCTACATGCATTCTACTCAACCAATAAAACATATGAGCATTCTTGAATTGACTTGTGCAATTATTTGACCAAATTAGATGTCGGCCCAATGCCATATCATGCTGGACTGCAAGAACTCAAAAAAATTCTCAAAACAATGTTGGACATACTCAAACGAGTGAGATCTATCATCACTCATATAAAAATGATACTCTTTGATTATCTTTCAATCCTCCTATTTACTATCAGGTGCATGTCTAAACGTTATGTGGACAAAAATAGCAATCTGAATGGAATTGTAATACTGAGATTGTACCTCATTTTGTGGTTGCAATGTGTAGTTTTTTGTAAATTCAACCACTGATATAATAGTGCCAATCGGAAAAGATTCCTTACACATCCTAAATTGTGATCCAACCACTGAGACCTATGACTATGCCTTGCATACTTGTAGAAAATATTGTCCTTAAAATCTGAAATAAAATCGGCAACACTACATTCTTTTGTAACCAACTCACATCTAGAACCTTCACCTCCACTTTGCAAAGTATATTTGACTATCTCATATCTCTTTTTCTCAACAAGCTTCTTTCCAAATTCATGTTCAGAACTCTCATGAAAACATTGAACAAACTTTGACAAGCCACCACATTGTGAACACTTTGCATTTAAACAATCATTTCTATAGAAAAAGCAACCATCATCTCTAGAACATAAAAATAGATCTAGCAAGTCCCTTGATGATTTTAGAAGATGCACTACACCACACCCCTGCAACATCTCATTAGTATGCAAAGTAGAACGGATATAGCATAATAGCTCATGGTACATTGAAAACTCCACATGGTATTTGCAACAACAAGTATTATGAATCTTAAGAGGCACACAATAAAATGGCTTCAAATCCTCAAAAGTCCTTTGTGATATTTCCATATTTTTATGTGTTTCAATAAATTTTTGGAACAACATCGTTTGGCTTGATTCCAAGAAATGTTTAGGATGTGGTGTATGGTCTCGATTTCCAATTCTTAACTTTAAAACATCCTTTGCAATGGGTGATACTCTAGAGTTATCATGTCAAAATTGTTGAATTACCTACTTTACATTATCGGTTAGCTTCTTATGAACATGTAGAAACCTCCCAGTAAAATCCCATGTATCATTTTGAAGAGGATCATCTATTCTTTCTCTTCTTGCAAGTGCTCTATCCAAAGTTTTACAATTTATGTCAAAATCAAAACAAGTTTGTCTCATAAAGCGAGCCTTTTTCAATTGATGGCTTACTAGGGCTGTTGAAATAACTCTCTGAGAAGCTCTCTTAGCCTTTTCCTTGTTATTTTTTCCAATAGACTTGAGAGCATTACAAATATTTTTGACAATAATAGAAATTTTTTTGGTCTTCTTGTTCACACGAATCTTCAATTTGGCTAGCAAAGGTCTCATCTTTTTCATCTTTAGTAATTGTACAGAAATTTGGCATTGCTTGGTCAATGTTTTATCACTAAAATATTGGTTGAAAAGTCTTCTAGCCCACAACTGAATAGTTCGTATTGACCTCTTGCCTTCAAAATTGTTTATAATGTTCTCATCAAATTCAAGTAACCATTTAGGGGTTCTTGAAGGTCTTGAAATTGGAATATGTCTTTCTTCCATACAAGGTTCTTCATTTCTCATGTAATCTGGTGAAATATAATTTAGACTTGCTTCAATATTATGTTCAAAATCTTCATTTCCAACATTTTCACCTTGAACATTTTCAATATCAATTTGAATAATTTTATTCCCAATTTCAATATCATTTTCAACATCTTCAAATCTAACATTTTCACCTTTAACATTTTCATTATCAATTTAAATATTTTCATTCCCAATTTCAATATCATGTTCAACATCTTCAAATCCAACATTTTCACCTTGAACATTTTCATTATAAATTTCAATAATTTCATTCCTAATTTGAATATCATGTTCAACATATTCAATTCCAACATTTTCACCTTGAACATTTCAATTATCAATTTCAATAATTTCATTCCTAATTTGAATATCATGTTCAACATATTCAATTCCAACATTTTCACCTTGAATATTTTCACCTTGAAATACTTAACAAACCTTGTCTTCTCTTCCTATGAACTTCTCTATCTCTTTGTCTATGTGCTTCAATTTCTTCTTTTGTAAGCTTTCTCTTATGTTTTTGCTTCCAATGACTGTTGCTCCCCATTATACCTCATAAAAGATTCTAAAAAATCATTTCTTACAAAAAATTTGAGTCTGATGCTCCAAAAATTTGATCTTTTGTCTCTTCCTATCTGAAACCACATGTGTGTCACTTGCAAACATAATGTAGGGTCCATTGGAATGCAAAAAATGGACCACATGGGCCTTTTCTATGGCCCACAAATCTGATATCCATTATAATCTAATATTTGATTCATTTTAAAAAAAAATAGGATGCTTTCTAATGGTATGATTTTAGTTCTACAAATCGGATATCCGATTGGTGTACACATAGACCTAAGGGTTAATGGTAGATGGTAGAGGGTTTAAGGGTTAAAGGTTTAGGGTTTAGGGTATATGGTAGAGTTTTTAAGGGTTAAGGGTTAATAGTAGATGATTATAAGGGTTTAGGGTTTCATGGTTAAGGGTATAGGGGAGAGAGATAGATTGAGTGTGTGAGAGAGTGACCTAAGAGAGTGGGATAAGGTCGAAGAGGGTGGGAGAGTGGGATAGAGTGGGAGAGAGGGAGGGAGAGGGTGGGAGAGGTGGGAGAGGGTGGTAGAGAGTGGGAGGGAGGGAGGGAGAGAGTAGAACAGTAGGAAAAGATTAGGAGAGAGGGTGGGAGAGAGTGGGAGAGAGGGAGGGAGAGAGTGGGAGAGAGTGGGGGAGAGTGGGAGAGTGGGAGAGAGTGGGATAAAAGATGGAAGAGAGTGGGATAGGGTGCAAGAGAGTTGGAGAGAGTGGGAGAGAGGGAGGGAGTGGGAAAGAATGGGAGAGTGCAAGAAATTTGGAGAGAGTGGGAGAGGATGGGAGAGGTTGGGATAGAGTAGGAGAGAGTTGGAGAGAGGAGAGAGAATGGGAGAGGAGTGAGATGGAGGAGGAGTGAGAAATATGGAGAACTGAGTGAGAGAGAGACCTAAGAGAGGGATAGGGGGTAGGATGAAGAGACTTGAGAGAGAGAGAGAGGGAGGGAGTGGGAGAGAGATAGAGGGAGGGAGGGTTAAGGGTAGAGGGTAGATGTTTTAAGGGTTTAAAGTTTAGGTTTAGAGGGGAGAGTGATAAAGGGAGTGAGTGAGTGAGAGAAAGACCTAAGAGGGGGAGAAGGGGTAGGAGGGAGATACTTGAGATAGAGTGAGTGAGTGAGTGAGAGAGACATGAGAGAGAGAGTGGTGCTAGGAGGGAGATACTTGAGAGAGAGAGAGATAAAGGAAGGGAGGGTTAAGGGTAGAGGGTAGAGGGTTTAAGGGCTAAGGGGAGAGAGCTAGAGGGATTGAGTGAGAGAGAGACCTAAGAGAGGGAGAGGGGGTAGGATGCAGAGAGTTGAGAGAGAGAGAGGGAGGGAGTGGGAGAGAGATAGAGGGAGGCGGGGTTAAGGGTAGAGGGTAGATGGTTCAAAGTTTTATGGTTTAAGGGTTAAGGGTTAAGGGTTAAGGGTTAAGGGTTTAAGGGTAGAGGGGAGATACATAGAGGGAGTGAGTGAGTGAGAGATACCTAAGAGAGGGAGAGGGGGTAGGAGGGAGAGACTTGAGAGAGGGAGGGTAGAGGGTTAAGCGTAGAGGGTAGAGAGTTAAGCATAGAGGATAGAGGGTTTAAGGGTTTAGAGTTTAAGGGTTAAGGGTTTAGGGTTTAGGTTTAAGGGTAGAGGGGAGAGATATATAGAGAGTAAGTGAGAGAGAGAGACTTGAGAGAGGGATATGTGATAGGAGGGAGGGTCTTGAGAGAGAGATGGTAGAGTGTTAAGGGTAGAGGGGACATATATAGGAGTAAGTGAGAGAGAGAGACCTGAGAGGAGAGGCAGTAGGAGGGTGATACTTGAGAGAAAGGGAGGGAGGGAGTGGGAGAGAGATAGAGGGTTTGAGGTTTTAGAGTTTAAGGGTTAAGGGTTTAAGGTTTATGGTTAAGGGTAGAGGAGAGAGAGATATAGAGATAGAGAGATAGAGGGTAGAGGGTTAAGCATAGAGGTTATAGGGTTTAAGGGTTTAGATTTTAAGGGTTAAGGGTTTAGAGTTTAGGTTTAAGGGTAGATGGGAGAGATATATAGAGAGTGAGAGAGAGAGAGAGAGACTTGAGAGAGGGAGAGGCAGTAGGAGGGAGGGTCTTGAGAGAGAGAGGTAGAGGTTTAAGGGTTTTAGGGTTTAGGGTTATGGGTAGAGGGAGAGGGAGGAGGGAGGGGAGATAAAGGGTAGAGGGTAGAAGGTAGAGGGGTAGAGGGAGGGAGATAGGAGGAGGAGAGAGATAATTGAGAGTGGGAGAGGGGTTAGGAGGATGATACTTGAGAGAGAGAGGAGGGAGGGAAGGAATGGGAAAGAGATAGAGGGTAGAGGGTTTAAGGGTTTAAATTTTAAGGGTTTAGGGTTAAAGGTAGAGGGGAGAGAGATAGAGGGAGTGAGTGAGTGAGAGAAACCTAAGAGGAGAGGAGGTAGGAGGGAGAGTCTTGAGAGAGAGGGAAGGAGGGAGTGGGAGAGAGATAGAGGTGGGGGTTTAAGGGTTTAAGGATTTAACGTTAAGTGTGAAGTGGAGAGACTTAGGAGTGAGTGAGTGAGACAGAGAGAGACTTGAGAGGGAGAGGGTAGGAGGGAGATACTTGAGAGAGAGAGATACCTGAGAGAGGAAGTGGTGCTAGGATGGAGAGAATTGAGAGAGAGAGGGGGGGAGTGGTTGATAGATAGAGGGAGAAAGGGTTAAGGGTAGAGGGTAGGGGGTTTAAGTATTTAGGATTTAAGGGTTAAGGGTTAAGGGTGGAGGGTTTAAGGGTATAGGGGAGACACATAGAGGGATTTAGTGAGAGATAGAGAGAGACCTAAGAGAGGGAGAGGGGGTAGGAGGGAGAGACTTGAGAGAGAGAAAGATATGGTAGAGGGTTTGGGGTTTAGGGTTATGGGTAGAGGGAGAGAGAGATAGAGGGATTAAGTGAGAGAGAGAGAGGGTAGAGGGTTAAGGGTAGAGGGGACATATGAATAGGAGTAAGTGAGAGAGAGAGACCCTAAGAGGAGAGGTAGTAGGAGGGTGAGACTTGAGAGAGAGGAGGGAGGGAGGGGGAGAGAGATGAAGGGTTTAAGGGTTTAGATTTTAAGGGTTAAGGGTTTGGGGTTTAGGTTAAGGGGTAGAGGGGATAGAGATAGAGTGAGTGAGAGATGAGAGACCGAGAGAGTGAGAGGAGGTAGAAGGGTGAGTCTTGAGAGAGAGAGAGAGGGTAGAGGGTAGAGGGTAGAGGGTTTAAGGGTTTGGGGCCTTAAGGGTTTAGGGTTATGGGTTATGGGTAGAGGGGAGAGAGGAGTAGAGAGGGAGGGAGTGGGAGAGATGGGGTAGAGGGGTAGAGAGATAGGAGTTAGAGAGAGAGACCCCGAGAGAGGGAGAGGGGGCATGAGGGTGAGACTTGGGAGAGAGAGGGAGGGAGGGAGGGAGTGGGAGAGAGATATAGGGTAAAGGGTTAAGCATAGAGGGTAGAGGGTTCAAGGGTTAAGGGTTTATGGTTTATGGTTAAGGGTAGAGGAGAGTGAGATAGAGGGAGAGGGGATATGAGGGAGATTCTTGAGAGAGAGAGAGAGGGAGTGGGAGAGAGATAGAGGGTAGATGGTTTAAGAGTTTAAGGATTTAAGGTTTAAGGGTAGAGGGCTAAGGGTAGAGTGGAGAGACATAGGAGGGAGTGAGAGAGAGAGGTCCTTGAGAGAGGGAGAGGGGGTAGAAGGGAGAGATGAGAGAGAGAGGGAAAGAGATAATATTTAAATATTTTATATGTTAGTAATATTAATTAGTTATATAATATTTTATATACTAGTAATATATATATATACATTAACTAAAATATAGAAATAATATTCAAATATTTTACATAATAATATAATATATTATATATTAAATTATAAACTATATTGTATTTTCTAAACTAGATATATTAAAATAAACTATAAAAAATTTATTGCATTTTCTAAATCATATATTATAAAGTGTATAACATTTTTTAAAATCATATATAAACCAAATCAGATATCCGATTCAAAATGGATATCCGATTTGAAACAGATATCCGATATTTCTGACACATAATTTATTTCCTAGGGATTAGCCTTGGGCTTGCTTTGGTATTTGGCTTGGACATGCCAATCCTAAGAAGTCAACACAAAAAATGTGTTTGACAACTTACCTTATTTTTATAGACTTCATCCATGTGGCTGACGACTTTATTTTTAGCCAAAATTGATGAAACGAAAAGGGTTTGTAGAGGAGACTCTCACCTTTCCACCAATATAAATTATTCTTTACTTTGAATTTAATAAATAATTATTATTCATTTTCTATTAGAATTACGACTAAATTCATGATTGATAGGTTGATTGAAAAACATCTATAACTTTCAAACAGTATCATATTTTTTGAATCCAAAACATGCGTCACACTCTATGCTTTGCATACTATAGGATTAAAAAAAAAATGAATTTCATGAATTTTTGACCAAGTTAAGGTGATCAGACATACAGTTTTTATATTTTTTAAAAGTTGTAATAAAAAATTATAATTAATTATTTACTTGGAAAAAAATTACAAAAAATGTGCATCACATCTGGACATGAGTCATCTACTTATATCTAAAATCTTATAAAAAAAATTATCATTTTACTGTGGTTAGGGTGGTCAAACAGACACCTACTTCTTATTTTTTCCCTAAAATTTAAGTACTACTTGCATTGAAATTTCAAATTTTCACCAAATAGACTTTTTAAAAAATGAAATAAACTTAGTAGTTTAGAAACTACATTCAATTTTCCACATATTCTATTGTTACATATTTTTGAAATAATATAGATAACTTATTCAAATCTTTATGTCAAGTTGCCTAACTCTAATTTTTCTGAATTTTCATTGTCACTTAAGGGCCTATTTTTTCCATGATGATCCTACACATACCTAGTGTGCTCTATGCAGTATGTTTGAATGCATTTACATTCCCCATTTATCACAATTTTAATATAGTATAATTTGTTGACTAACCTCCACCATGTTTTATCCCCTAACAAGGTTTCCACATAGAAATATTGGTGTTATGTGTGTTTCAAATGTGATGATCTGGTTTATGCTTTCATGTTTATTTATCAAATCTAAGAATAAGATTATTAAATATAATTTTTGTGACAACTGATTCACCCCCCTCTCAGTTGTCTTCCCTTGTGTTGCCAACAAACATAGCCAAGGAAGGCACAACATCCAAGGTGAATGTGTAAAACACATTACAATAGTAATTTAACATTAAGTTTATTTTACAAGACTTCTAGATTAATGTAATAATGTTAAACACATTTTATAATGTTGAACTAAGGGAAAATGGGTTCATTAAGTTTATAAAAGCATGAAAGTCCTTTACAACACTTTACAACACCTTTACAACAAATCGCTAAATGCATTTGAAAGGGTCCAAGACCTAGTGTGGATGTGAGAAACACCTCACAACACCAAATCAAGGCCTCCTTAAGTCTAATTTATCATGAATTATTCCCATGTCAAGCAATATATACTTTTTTATATGGTGATTAAAGATCTCCCAAAGTGAGTCATCATCTCTATATTTCATTCATGCATCTTATTCTAGCACATTAGAATAGGGTTTTATGGAATTTTAGATCTCCTAATCTTACATGTACTTAAGATTAGGACATGCATTCAAATTTACTTCCAAGATGTATCATTTCTATCAAGGTTTAACTACTAAACTAGGGGTTTGACCGATGGCAACCCCCCATATACAAATCAATACAATATTATGTTTTGTAGGTTTGTTCATAGGTTCATATTCAGAAATTAGGTTTGGAAGGAAGAGAAGAGATAGAAGAATGGATTCAGATCTTAATTTTATGAAAAAGGTAGGATGAGACTAATATGCCATTTGTGGCGTATGCGTCTTGGTATAACACTTTTTCTGGATTTTGGAGGATTCAGACTTATTGTTGTGAAATTCAAGCTTTTTTCCTAGAAACACTAAACTGGGTCTAAATCGCCTAGCCTAGCATATGAATCCCAATATAAACTAAAGTCAATTTTTCAAGATTTAAGTTCTTGTTTTAAGCCTTTTCAGTTTCTAGCTGCACCTTTGTGTTATCTTCAATTTATTGTTCAGATTTGAGTTCACTTCTAGGTCATTTACTTAAGTTTGCATATTATTTTCATTTTCTTGTATTTCCAAACCCTTGCTTGGTGGTGAACCTCTCTTTAGTCTTTAATCATACCCTAGGAGACCTTATTTTAGATCTCTTTCCCTTATTCCATCCTTGGATTGAGATCTATAGGGTTTCCTTGAGTGAAACATAAGGGAAATAGATGGAAGGGTCCTAAACCCTAGTTGTATCTTCCAAAAGTATTATAGACCCCCTAAATGTTTTTCTAGGTTTCATTTTGGTGAACCTATCCTTTAGAACACCCTTATTTCTAATTTGGAGTGTGTCATAGTCCTAGATCTAGCTTGCATTAACTTTGCATTAGGTCTTGTATTAGTTATTTCGCATCTAGGGTTTCTTAATATTGCATTAGTGGAAAGTGCATATAGGTTGCATTTTTTCCTCTTGTATCATTGAAATTCAATTGAAATATGTAATTGCACTTAGCTTAGACATCATTCAAACTAGAAATCATAGTCACTCAAAAAAAATTGAATTTTCTGTCAAAACCTTAATCTAGGACTCATACGACCCTCTTGGTGATTTAGTCCCAGTGTAGATTATTTTTCCTAATTTAGGGGTATTCTATGTTGAATGTTTACCAACATTTGACTACCTGAAAAACCTTGATTGGAACTCATACACCCCTATAGGAAATTTAGTCCCATTTTAGATTTTAAACTACATTTTACAACATTGAAAATCTTGTTTTTGTGCTTGAATTTTTTGTTATTGTATTTCCATTTAAGTTTACTAATTTTTTGTTTCATGTATTCATTAGACCTAGCTTAATTTAGGTTCATTTCAATTGTTGATAGAATTAGATTATTGTACCTTTCATTTCTAGAGTTATTTCATAGTTTGACAAGATTAGATTATATTTGGTATTCATTAGAAAACAAAACCAAAAACACCTATAAACCGATGAACCACTTAGAGAAAGCATGGTTATTTGAGTATGTAAAATCTATTTTTCCATGTTAACCTAACCATCAAGCCTTTTAGTAGTGATGACTTTGACATGTTAGATGAAGCCCTTAAGGATTTCATCTCACAAGTTTCATCCATTAAGGCTTGCTATAATAAACCGAAACAAAGAGAAGATAATATAATTGAACCCCAACTCATCCTATACCTACCTTCAAACAAAACTCAAACTCAAAGAAAACCATTTTTCACCCTTGAATCACCTAATAATAATGTTTCATAGTAATCAATTCATAATAACATTGCTCATACATACAACAATAGAAACAACCCACAACCAAAACAACCAAATCCAACATCATTAACTTTTCCTAATCCCATCTTGCCTAGTGCTCCTCATTTTCCTTCATATAGTGGGAAGGAGTATGATCTTGTTGAAAAACATAAGAATACTCTTGAAAATATATCCTTATGGGACCTAATTAAGAATTCACCTAATTATCATACTATGCTTCAAACTACCTTGCAGCAAGTTGTGATTCCCTCTAGTACAAATGCAAGTGATGTGGTGGCTCTAATTCAAGGAATGAATGTGGTTAGCATAAACATTAATTTTCATCAACATGAGCTACCCCCTTTATGTTGTTCCCTCAGCAAACACACGCCTCGTTTGGAATGGGGACCCTCTTTTATTTCAATTTGTCGGGTCGTTATTTCACTGCATCATTTTTCATGCCCCCATTTTTGGTGTCCTAGATGGTCAAAAGTACCTTCTAGCTCCCATCTTTGGTTGACCATGTGTTGTCCCCTTCATCTTAGTGGAGTTTGGGAGCCTTACAGACTCTCATTGCTAGTTGGGTTCTGCCAATGACCTTTGGGCCTATTGGGACCACCTCGTTGAGTTTCCCTAGCCCGGTTTCCTCCAGGAATTTTCCATTCCAAACGGCAGGAGGTTCTCGCCTCCCTAGGCCCTAGAACCCGGATCCTCATTCGCTACCTCGTTTAACTTGCAAAAAAATTACATGGCCCTTGTCCATCCCAATCCCATCTTGTTGGACTTTCATCCTTGAAATTCCTTTTTGTTTTCACCTTTTCCAAAGGTCGGCATGTGGCATCTTTCCGCCCTCCAGACTCTAGGTCTCCCTTCACTGGCAATTTGAAAGGGAAGTTTCAAATGACCATTTGGCCACATCCTTTTGGCCTCTAGGCCCCCGTCCTCCAGTCGCCGTCCATAAGTTTGAACTCCACCAACCCAGCAGCCTACCATACGAGCATTAAATGAGAGAATTAAATGCATATGAGGGTATAAATATAGGGCACAACCTACCATTTTCATTTCTTAGGTTTTCCAGAGGAGATCAGTGCATCCATTGCCCGCTACCCTCATGTTTGAGATCATCATTTGACCATCCTTAGTTGATTTCACATCTTCTCCCATTGGACTTTAAAGGTAGGTTCGCCATCCATTCCACCAAGAGGTTTTCTATGATTTTATGCTTAAAATAATGAATAAACATGGGCTAAAATGCATTTAATTGATAAAACATGATAAACCTACAAAACCCATGTCCTCAAAATTTGAAAAACTTCCAAAACCGCCCCCTCAGATCAAACCAGAGCTAAACCACGCCGTCGTCATTCTTCACACAGGGCGTTCATGCCCTCCAGGCCTAAACCCTCTAGATGTCATTTAAAAAATTAGAAAATGATAAAAAATCGAAATGGTGAAATGACTTATTCGGCCCATCACCCTGAACATCCATTAGCTGATCACCATCAGAATTATCAAACTTGAACACTCAAATTTTGACCTTCATTTCAGCCTCCCAGGCATGCCTCGTCAGGACTCCCTTATCAGGTTTCTTTGGGGTGTTCACTATCCCCAAATGGCGGAAGGATCCTTCCTTCTCGAATCCCTAGCCCTAGCTCGTCGATTTCTGGTCATTTTAAAATTTGCAACATTTTAGACTACTCTCTTCCATCCCGGGCCTGACTCATCAAACTTCCATCCTTGGGACTCTACATCACCCCCACCATTCCACAATGATGAAGAGGGTGTGCCTTTTTTCCCTTCGAGGTCCATATTTCCTTTCATTGTTAGGAAAATTCAAACTTAAGTTGTTGAGCCTTCATAGCGTTGTGTCTCAGTCTGTGGGGTTCCATCTGCGGGCCACCGTTTTAAACGGCTGTGTATTGGTGACCTTCTGCCTCCCGAGTCCTAACCCCCCATTCATTGTCCCTACTTCCACCAGGCTCCACCCACTGGGGTTTCATTTTCCTTCATCCAATGGATAAGGGAAAAATAGACACGTCTTCCCAAGTCCCAGGTTCTGCCCCTTTGATTAGCTAGAGAAAATTCACAAAGAAGACCAGCAGCCAAATGCTCTGCTGGGTCTAGTCTGTCAGGCCACTCCCACTGGGCTTCCATGCAATGACCACCATTCTAAATGACGAAACCCTAATAGCTTCCCACACCCCCAGACCCAAACACCTTGAAGTCTGAACTAAACTATTGATCATCTTTGGACCTTTTGGGTCCTGGACCCAGGAGTTCCAACCCTAGAACTCTATTTCTCCTAGGCTATTTCAAATAGCAAAGTCCTAACAGCTTTCTGACCCTGAACCTCCGGGTGCCCCAAAATTGACCAAAATGACCTCAAATCTGAAAACCATTTTTGACACACGTGCTGAAATTTGACCCTCTTCGACACGAGCCTTTAAAACCATGAAAATGTGAAGATGGGAGAAAACACCCACATTGCCCCAGCCTATTCACCCTTTCAAACAACATTCCTACCAAGGAAATTTTGCCCCTTAGGCTCAGATTATCCAAAATCCCTTCAAAAAGTGACTAATGGCATATGAAAAAAAATATTTAACTTCATTAATCATATGATGTTTGATTGGATTTAGTTCATAAGATTTGACTAAAGACAATGCTTTCATAATTGGTTGCACTCATTACGTCTATGTTTGCAAGATATATGGAATCGGGTGTAGGACCCTCAGGGGTAATTGAAGAGAGGGAAAAAGGGAAGAAAATAGGAAAGACTCCATGTGGAAAGGAGGATAAAGACTAGATGAAGTTCCAGTTTCATGGTGACACCCTACGTTCAAAAATTGTCACTAACTGGAAGGAAATCACAAACACCAATATCGGCCACGTCAATATTGATGAATTCAAACAAAGGGTCAGGGTTCACCCAACAAATAACAATGCTAGATTAATTAGATAGAGTGGGATTGCAAAACCAGAAGGCTTCTCCCATCTATCATAGCCCTTGAATTAGTCATGGCTTGCCGACAGGCCTACTAGCCACATACAAGAACCATCATCGATAGAGACAGGAACATCCTCACTGACATGTCAGTTGAGGGAATTACTAGAACTTTTCACATTCCTTCATTTGAGGAGATGGAGATTCCCACCATGGAAGAAGGAAAGGAAATGTGGGATGAAAACCCTATGGGCTGCAAAAATTTAATAAATTAGTATTGGCTCAAGAAGAAAAGAGGCAGTGCTACAAAGGTTCCCCAAGTACTCTTTCGTAGAGATTTCTACGAGGATTACCATGTTCTAGTAACCATGTTGAGTAGGGTGATGGGCCTCCCAACTACTACATTTTTTCAAGAGTGGATGGTGTATTATGTTGAAAAAATCCTCTGTGGGTATGAAGATGTCACCACAATAGCCACATTCTACTAGGGAGGCATCATAAGCAACTACTTCCACGAGTAGTTTATGAATGTGAAAAAATTTTGTAAATTCTACATGACCTCCTATCTAGTCTATTCACTGGCTGAGAAGAGGCAGTACAGTGGTTTATTTGTGGTGCCCGATGAGAAGCCAGGTTGAAGATTGAAATTCTATGATAGATATCCCCAGCTATAGTTCAACAATTTCAAGGAGTAGTGCAGGGAGAATGACGCCTTCATCAACCACATCATTAGGTTGTTCAGAGGGGATTTTGAGAGAAGGGCCTCTCATAGTGTGTGGGTGTTCTTGAAGTAGTATGCCTTCTTGTTCATACAATTCCCCAAATTCACATACATTCGTGCCCAGGGTTTCATAGAAAGGCCTAATAAGCTTCCCTAGTACCCCAATGACCATATTATACTATTAGAACTCTCTTTGTAGTTGCAACATGTGCAAATAATCCTCGGTAGGAAACTTTTGGTAGGGATCCCTTATCCCTTAGCCTCATTTCCAAAAGAGGATGAAGGACAGGATATCCGATGAGATAATGAATTTCATGAGGTTTTCCGCTTGCACTTTCACCCAGTCAGAGTTGTTCAGAGATCACACTTCCAAGTATGATGAAGACTGGAAGAGGCTTGAGGACAACTCCAAGGAATGGAGTTATCAATTACTACAGTCCGAAATCATAGAATTCAACAAAATCAAGCTGGTGATCTTGAAATTCATGGAATATGCAGCTTTGAAGAAGTAGGAAGGTAACCCTATTATTAGTGATGAACTTCTAAAGGAGTAGCTGCAACAAAAGGAGCAATCAGGAAAAGACAAAATGCTACAGTGTTGTCACAAGAAGATGAAATAGGGATGAAGAGAAGATTGTATTTTAAATTGTAATATATTGGGGGTAGGTAGAACCCTAGTTTCTAGTGAATCTTGGCCATTTGTTCTACTTTTTGGTCACTATAAATAGGGGGTCTCCTCTCATTTCCAAAGAGAGTTGAGTGTTTGTAAAGACATGCTACTGACATTTCTAATGAAAATACATTGACTTGGGGCATTTTCTGAGTTCTTCACATGTTTCATGATTCAATCTCTATGGTTAGATACTTTATTTAGATTTACATTACTATTCTAGTTAAGATTTAAACTGCTTAAATGGATCTTGGTAATGTTGTTCTATGATCACAAAAATTGTTGTTGTGTAGATGCCTTCCTAGTCCATACTTTCTATTGTTTACTACTATTAAATAGCTATGCAAAGTTAGTTTGGGCTTGAATTCAAAGCTACTCTAAATTTTTATGTTTGTTCTTACATGTATATGGTGAATGAATGATGAAATATCTGCAGGCCTTAGAAGATAGCACAAATTTCATGAGACTGTGAATTTTTTTGGTTAAGTTAAATTATGTTTGAAGGAAGTTCTCCATTGTAGGATCCCCATGATTACTATTCATAGTTAATTGCAGATCCAAGAATCTTCTCTCTTCCTTGCTCTTTTTCTTTTTTTTTTAAGAAATATCATGTGCTAAGGTTCATTGCACATTGTAGAGCCAAAACTTGAAGAAAACACTGAAGTTTTAGATTGCTATCTGAAACCTACAACAAATTAAACCTTAACTCCCATCTTAGAAACTTCAAATTTTAAGATCCACTTCGCATCTAGCTACATAAGTCTACCTTGTGATTACTAGCAAGATCACATCAAACATCAACTAAGGAGTTCCATGCAAGTCATGACTTGACACCTGAGAGACCTTGGGGAGATTTTCAGCAACTTGTTGTAAGTTTCCTTTCAAGAGAGGTAGTGTATGTATGCACTATCTATGTTTAGAAAGTGCACAAAACACACATCAACAGAACTGGCACTAGAAGGAGGACCTTGTGAATCTGGATCAAATTGGATCATTCTCCCCAAAAATATTTCAAAGAGTTCTACGGTTGACACCAAATAAGGGAGAATTTCAAGAACTACAACCCCCCACAAGGGAAAAACATACTAAGGGAGGAGACATTGCATCTTCCCCTTCTTCCCCACCCATTTCCCTTCCACCTTCATCTCCATTATGTTCTTGTCCATCCTCCACCTAGCCATACCAAACTACCTTTTCACCCCTCATCTCTAGCAGCCAAGAAGTTTCCTCTCTCCCGGCCCTAGAAGCCCAAGGTACAGGACTCCAAATAACCACAACCCAGGTGTAGTCCTAGGCTGTTGTTTTACTATAGGTACAACTCTAGATTGTTGTCCCTCAATAGTAAACACCAACTCTACCTCCTGCCATTGCTTGGTTGCCACAAAATCCCTCACCATTGCACTTTGGTGTGTACCACAAAATGTCCAAGAATCCAAAAGGCTTCTGTTCAAAATTCAATCCTCGTGACCTGCAAAGAATGACATAAGAACACATGAAGATATTTGAGACAACGATCACAAATATGCAAATCGGTCATGAAGACATTGCATGCCACCCCTTTTCATAATCATTAGGCGAGGATACTTTCTATTGGTACATTAATTTTCTAAGGGGGTCCATTACTTTGTGGGACCTCATGAAGAACACTTTCCTATAGAAATATAAGATCCTGATCAACCCCTTGGATATATACAGGCAATTTATGTCCATTAGGAGAGAAGTTAATGAACCCTTTGAGTCCTTTAATGATTGGTTCCATCATGCATTCATAAGACTTTAGGATCCATACTTACATAATGATGCTACAACCCTCCCCATCTACTAAGCAAGATTAGATAATCTAATGTCAGCATTGGTAAAGAGGATGTGTTCACCGCTCACCACACTAGTAATTGCTTATGCGGAGGCTGTTGTCACCTGTGTAGATTTGGGACTAAACCTCTTTGGTCATTTTCCTTCTTTAGGACTGGTAGCTCACCCAATGCAAGTTTAAGGGATTAATCAAGCATTCGCTCATCAAACTCCTCTTATGAACTAGATGCCTCAACTGCCCATCGTTCTGCACTTTGGACACCTGATGAATCATGCAACTCCTATGTTGTCTTATTTGTAGCCTCAACAACAACAAAGCTATCCTTAGGCTCCCCAACAACAACAAGCCTACTCTTAGCAGCCTCAAGCACCGTTGTACTTTTTGAGACCAGAATTTCCCCAGGTGTAGCAAAATCATCCAACGACCTTACCAGTCTTTCTTCAAAACCCAGTCTCGCAACACAACGTCAATTGTAATTTCCTCATTTAGGTTGTTGTACTCCATGATCACGTACTTCATACGAGGCTCACAGAGTATACGGATTTGGTTTGGCATCCCTTTCCATGGAAACCACATGTGAGAATGGTCCATGGCAGCATACCTAACATCAATGTTCTAGTGAAGTCTCCTCCCAAAATAATCCCATATGCAACGTGAATGTCTGCCACTTGAATATCAATGGCTTGTTGTATCCTTGGATCTACAACAATTTGCATTAGGATTAGATTCATCTCTCCCACGATGTTGATCTTTGTTTTGTCCAGCTGGGTCACCTTTCTTCTTGAGGGCATGGGAGTAATCCCAAGAGCCTTGCACACTACCAGAGGCATAACATTGGCAGATGCTCCTGAATTGAGCAGGAATTTGTGCATATTCTTCCTGAGTATCCAAATGGTGATAAGGAAAGGGGGAGTTTCAAATTATCCTTGGAAGAGGCCCGGGGACCTATCTATCTAAGCTAGTTGCATCCTGTTCTTGTCACTAGTTCTATCCTTGGTCTTCCTAGATGGTTGATCTTTGGAAATATTCTTATTGTTCTAATCTGGTTCCCTTTTTGGCTGCTTACTGGTAGATTTATTTGAGGGAACATCCTTCCTTTTTCTTGTACTAGCCTGACCTACAAGTTCTTGTCTGGGTTCTTCAAAAGTGACTCTTTTAGTTGATGTCTCTTGTGTTTTGTTAGAGGATAGGGTCCCATTGAGTACCCTAAAGAAGGCATGCCTTATGATAGTTACTTTGAGTAGTTCAAAGGCAGATAAACTAATTTTTACTTTCTTGAACTCCTTTGCCACATATTCACCCATTTATTCAATTTCAGAGCGAAAGGCTTGGCCTATGGTAGAGCTAGAAGGTTGGTATTTCATTTGAATTTACTAGCTTTGGGGTTGGCCTTAAGACTGATTCTATAATTTATTTTGAGGCCTATCCTTGTTAAGATACTAAGTGGGTACATGGGGAAGCCCAGGATTGTTGTTGGCATTAGGGTCAAGTGGGGTAGCAAAATTGCTTGGCGAAGTAGAATTTTTTAAGGGCCCACCCACTTGCCTGCTCCTAAGGAAGTAGGGAGTTGCTATTTGGTGGAACATGTGAACTTCATCTATATGCATTTCTTCCTCCTCTAGTGGGCCATTATCTACTGAATCGAAAAGCTGAGCCAAGGTTTATTCATTACTTACCTACTATACTTCTTCACTCTCAATGGGGGTTGGCTCGACTTTAGGATGATTTTGGCCACTTCACAAAAATGGGGCTTGGTTTACCATGAGATAGGAGGAGTCAAAGGGCTCAGATGGAATGATGTCCCTACAACCGACATTATCAACAACATTTTGGACATCAACTTGGAAGATTTCGTTGGTTGTCTAGAACTCAGGGCAATCCAACTCAGAATGTCGATTAGTCTTGTGAATCTGATACCATTTGGACAAGGCTTCCTTATCAAGGTACACTCCACTGGTCATCTTTTCATTTTTGGAAGGCTAATCAAGAGTAGTAGGGACACCTTCGTTATTGGGTCTTGTATTCCATGTATGATTCTGCCTCTAAGAAGGTCTCCTTTCAAAGTTTTGATTTGAACTTTTTCCTCTATCATAATTCTTGCCCAAAAGGGGTACTTGCTTCCTAGTTGTCTCTACCATCCCTATTGTCTTGGCTTTCCCGATTAAAATTAGGCTTGATGCTACGCTAGGATTCCTATAACTGATTATTCTGATTCTTTAAGTGTTTCATTTCCATAAACATTTTCCTTATCATCTCATTCAATTCTTCCAATTTGGCGAATTCTTCCAAGTTGAGGTCCAAAATGTTGTTGATAATGCCATTTGTAGGGACATCATTCCATCTAAGCCCGATGACTCCTCCTATCTCATGGTAAACCATGCGCCATTTTTACGAAGTGACTGAAATCATCCTGAAGTCGAGCCGACCCCTGTTGGGAGCGTAGTGTAGGAGGTAAGTAATGAATAAACCTTGGCTCAGCTTTTCAATTAAGTAGATAATGGCCCACTAGATGAGGAATAAATTCATATAGATGAAGTTCACATGTTCCACCAAAGAGAAACTCCCTACTTCCTTAAGAATAGGCAGGTGGGTGGGTCGTTAACAACTTCTACTCTGCCAAGTAATTTTGCTACCCCGCCTGACCCTAATGCCAACAACAATCCTGGGCTTCCCCATGTACCCACTGAGTATCTTAACAAGGATAGGCCTCAAAATCAGTTACAAAATGAGTCTCAAGGCCAACCCCAAAGTTGGTAAAATCAAATGAAATCCCAACCTTCGAGCTCTACCAGAGGTCGAGCCTTTGGCTCTGAAATTGAACAAATGGGTGAATATGTGGTAGAGGAGTGCAAGAAAATAAAAATTAGTTTATCTACCTTTGAACTACTCAAAGTATCTATCGTAAGGTATGCCTTCTTTAGGGTACTCAATGGGACCCCATCCTCTAACAGAACACAAGAGATGTTAGCTAAAAGAGTCACCTTTGAAGAACCTAGATGGGAACTTATAGTTCAGGATAGTACAAGAAAAAGGAAGGATGTTCCCTCAAATCAATCTATTGGTAAGCGGTCGAAAAGGGAACTAGATTAGAATAATAAGCATATTTCCAAAGATCATCCATCTAGGAAGACCAAGGATAGAACTAGTGACAAGAACAGGATTCAAATAGCTTAAATAGATAGATCCACGGGCCTCTTCCAAGGATAATTTGAAACACCCCCTTTCATTATCACCATTCGGATATTTAGGAAGAATATGCACAACTTCCTACTCAATTCAGGAGCATCTACCAATGTTATGCCTCTGGCAGTGTACAAGGCTCTTGGGATTACTCCCACGCCCTCAAGAAGAAAGGTGACCCAGCTAAAAAAAACAAAGATCAACATCTTGGGAGAGATGAATCGAATCCTAATGCAAATTGTTGTAGATCCAAGGATACAACAATTCATTGATATTCAAGTGGTAGACATTCTTGATGCATATGGGATTATTTTGGGAGGAGACTTCACTAGAACATTGATGTTAGGTATGCTGCCATGGACCATTCTCACATGTGATTGCCATGGAAAGGGTTGCCAAACCAAATCTATATAGTCCATGAGCCTTGTATGAAGTACATGATCACGGAGTGCAACAACCTAAATGAGGTTTTTTTTGTTGAGAGAGAATTGGGAAATTACTATCCCTTTGCCTGCCAGGATGAATTTGAACCCCAAGAAGAGTTTGTTTCCGAAGTACTCTTGGTACAATCCAGCCCTCCAACCACCTTCACTCAAATTCCTCAAAATACAAAGATGTTGGTAGAGCTAGATGATAATCCCGATGAAGATGACAACTTGGGACTACTCAATGGTTTCCAGGAATTCATGGAAAAATGTGCAAAAGACCAACTCAGTCTAGGTGCCTGAATGGATTTCCAGGATCTCTTGCTACCAAATTGGTGCATAATTCACAATGCTTCCCACTTCAAGTTTGATTGTTGCTTGTGCCAAACAGTGGTAGAACATGTTAGAAAATCAACTAGCTCTCAGAAGGAGACACCAAAGGAGGTGCTAGCAGAACCACCTGCTAATAAATACAATGAGCCAGAAGATTCCCCTAAGGTCAAGTGGGAAACCACACCACCAAAAGGAGATGAGAGCCTAATAGGGCCCAGAGTCAAAGAAATTTCCATTTTTTGGATGCTTCGATTTGATGGATCCAAATCAAAACAAGGAGTTGGTGTCGCATTTGAATTCATCATCCCAATGGGTAAGGCCTTCCTTGCTATTCATAGGCTGTAGATTTATTGCACCAATAATGTAGTAGAATACGAGGTGTTAGTCCATGGTCTTCTTATGGCCCTCAAGAAAAATGTCAAAATACTGCAAGTGTTTAGTGATTCTGAACTCATAGTCAAATAGGTTAGAAAATTGTATTCCTGCCATGATAGAAGACTTGCAAATTATAGGCACAGGGTTTGGGATCTTTTAGAAGGTTTAGATGCATTTAATATACAATTGATGCCTCGTGCTCAGAATCACACAGTCGATGCCTTGGCTCAGGTAGCTAGCACTTTGCAACCCCTCTCCTTGTTTGGGCTTAAGAAATTCACAGTTGAGTTGACATCCACTCCATCTGTCCTAGATAATGCCACTCATTTTTAGGTCTTCAATGTTGATAAGCACATCCTTGAGTTCATCATGAGTTATGATGTCTTCACAACCCAAATAATTGACAAAATTGATCCAAAGGAGGCTGAATTGGATATAGAGGGAGTTTTCAATCTCAAAACCAACATGATTCCCAGAGGCATGGTTTAGCTTGAATACATATTTGATTTGGACCATATTAGGGACCATAATCAACAAACAAAGAAGGAAGCCATAAGCAAACGGTGTGATGCTCACAACCTTGGGACCCCCAAGGAGACCAAATTTTTTTACATTAGCAAAGTGTGCATGCCCGAGGAAAATAAGGGAATCATTGATGCTTTGCAGAGGTATCATGACATGGTGGCATGGAGATATGAAGATCTTAAGACTTATGACACCTCCATCATCACACAAACCATCCCCCTCAAGACAGAAGCTAGGTCATTCTGCCAATGACAATGTCCTATCAATGCCTTGCTAGAGCCTATAATTTACAAAGAGGTATAGAAGTTACTTTCAACAAGAATTATCTTCCTGCTTAGGCATTCCACATGGGTGGCCAACTTGGTCCCAATTAGAAAAAAGAATTGAGAAATCAAGCTGTGTGTAGACTTCCACAACTTGAATAGAGCTTTGGAGAAGGATAACTATCTAGTACCTTCATTGGATGAGGTATTGTAGATTGTCAATGGCTCCCAAATGATGTTCTTCCTTGATGGGTACTCCAAATATAACCAAGTTATGGTACAGTACAAAGACCGCCATAAGACAGCGTTCACCACCATGTGGGGAACCTTCGCTTACAGGAGAATTCCCATTGGACGTATCAATGCTAGTGCCACTTTCCAACATGCCATGGATATTCCCTTCAAAGATCTGATTAGGAAGTGCATAATCATCTACATGGATGATTTAACTATGTTCTCTAAAAGGTGGAGTGATCATGTCTCTGATCTATGCAAGGTATTTCAAAGGTGTACAAAGTTTTGAGTTTCCCTGAACCCAAAGAAGTGCATTTTCGGTGTGACTAAGGGTAGGTTGCTTGGACATGTTATTTCAGAGTAAGGAATCTCCATAGATCCTGAACACATTCAATCTTTGCTAAAGATCCCGCCACTAGGTAGCAAGAAAGAATTGAAATCCTTCTTCAGAAAGATTAACTTTGTTAGGAGATTCATCACGGGTTTTGCTGAGATTGTTAAACCACTCAATGCCATGTTGAAATAGGATGCAAATATTAGGTGGACTCCCGAAGCCAAGCATGATTTTAAAGAAATCAAATGGGCCATTGCTGAGGCACCTATGCTAGTTAGCCCAAACTATCTAAAATCATTTGACATCTATTCATTCTCTTGAGAGCATTCTTGTGCTAGCATTCTAACTCAGAAAGATGATGAAGGAAACAAGCATCGAATCACCTTCATGAGTGTTTTGTTGAAAGATGCTAAATTACGCTACCACAATGTAGAAAAGCAAGCATATGCACGTGTTAGGAGAGTGAATAAATTTAGGCATTACACATTGGTACATTTGGACCCAAATTGCAATGAGGCTAGGTCAGAATTTTGACGTTTCAAATATCATAGAAATTTTGACAAAATAATACCGACGAACGGTCGTCAAAATTTTGATGAACGCTCATCGAAATTTGTGTCAAAATGTACTAGTGAAATCTTGCATAACAAAGTGTTCACCATTTTCCTTGACCCTACAATGAAAATTTTTCTCATACAAAATGAATTGGGTGAACGAAGAGCCAAACGGGTCACATTGCTCTAGGAGTATGATATGGAAATCCAACCAATGAAGTTGGTGAGAGGACAAGAACTTACTTGCATGATTGATAAAGTAGTAGTAGAAGCAAGACCTAAACTCACTATGCAAAAATATCAGCTTGAAGATGTTTCCCATGGAAAGTGGTACAAAGACCTTGTTTATTATTTGTTGAATCACCAATGTCCATCTCACTTACAAGGAGTCCAAAAATGTGCTCTTAGACTGAAAAGTAGCAATTACATGTTGCAAGGGTCCATTTTATACAAGAATAATCATGAAGGAATTTACCTAAGATGCCTCAGTAAGGAGGAAGCAGATCGAGTCTTGAAATATTTTCATAACAAGTTCGACATTGGTCATGGATCCAGGCCTTCCACTACACATCAGATATTAAGAGCAGGGTATTATTGGCCAACTATCTTCAAGGAAGCTTATTGCCATGTTTGCTCTTGTCACATGTGTTAGACCGCCGCTACCAAGGAGAAGAATGTTGTCCCACTACAACCCGTGTTGGAGGTGAGGTCGTTTGCACACTGTAGTCTTGATTTCATTGGTCTGGTAAGTCCTCCATCATCTGCGAGACATAGGTACATTCTTACCACTACTGATTACTGCACTAGATGGACAAAAGAAATTGTGTGTAAGCAATGCACAACTGAGGTAGTTACAAATTTTCTAGAAAGTTTCATTTTAAATTGCTTTGGTTGTCCTTATGCATTGGTCTGTGATAATGGACCTAATTTTGCTTCATTAAAATTTCCTAGTAGGGCCTTCGACTATGGAATTGCCCTTAAATTTTTATCAAATTACTACCCTCAAGGAAATGGCCTTGTTGATTCCACAAACAAGAACCTAATCACAGTGATCAAGAAATTTCTCAATAGGAATCCCAAGGATTGGCATACCCAGCTTCGATTCTCCCTTTGGACAGACCGCACCCACCACAAGGGTGCCCTTGGTGATTCCCCATTCCATCTTGTTTATGGCCTAGAACCCATATTCTCCCTTTTTACGAAGGGAAGGACCGTAGGGAAGCTTGATTAGCTGAGCTCTTGCATTTAGAAGAAGTCTGAGACTGTGCAATAGAAAATTTCGCCAAACATCAGGGTGTGGTTAAGAGATTGTTTGACCACTAAGCCAAAATCAAGGCCTTTAGAATCATAGATTTAGTCCTGTATTAGGACAAGGACCATGAAAAGAAAGGGGGACACAACAAATTTGACAAGCTTTGGCTTGGCCCCTTTCAAATAGCTAAAATTTTAGGAGATAATGCTTTTCGCCTAAAAACCTTAACTGGTGAAGACGTCTTGTTGCCAGTCAACAAGCAACACCTCAAGAATTACTTCCAAGCTTGAACTCTCTTGAGCTCTTTCCTATAAATAACTGTACATAGGTTAGAATAGGTTTCCTTTTCAATTGCTTTCATTTTGTTCTTTCGCGTCACTTTGTTTTGCTTGTTTCCTGGTTGTTTCATTTCGAAGAGGATGTTCTCCATCCCATTGCAGTGGCCATGATCATTCAATGAATGGTTTTCTTTGTTGTCTATCCTTGATGTTCTTCGGCTAAAAATCCATTCTTGACTATTGCTCACTGAAGGCTGCCTAGGAATGGTTTCCTCATCTAAACTCTGCTTTAGAACTCAACCCTTGGTTGGATCCTTCTACGTACATCTTAGATCTTGCACAAAACGCATGTTAATTATTTTTGAAGGACTACACAATGGATGCTATGGTACCCTAGTGAGTGAAAAATCCTAAGTCCACTCCACTAACCACTTTGGTTCCCAAACTCATTGTAGGCTTCAGTGCTTACACGGTCGAGAAAAAGACAAGTAAGAAAAAGAATGTTGAAAGAATCATCAAAATAAAGAAAAGAAAATTATGAAATCAGGTGACTATATGGGTGTGCAAATAACTCTACCGGGGCTATGGACACCTGATTGGTAGTAGATAAATATCCATGGGATTGCAGTAACATCTTCGCTAGGGCTATGGATGCCTAAATGGCAATGGGGAAATGCCCAGGTTACTTTTGGTGTTAGACGCTTTATGTATCTTGCTCGGTTGAAGTAGCAGCCACTTGTCACAGTTCTATGGAAATGAATGAGTTCAACACACACACACACACACTTCTGAGATGTCCTATAGGCTAACCCAACTAAGGATCCTATTCTCCTAGTTCACTCTTTGAAGCTTGCTCCTAGTCTATGAAACTAGAGATTTTGGGGAATGAATGCTTATCCCTATAATGCTCGGGAGTGTTTCCTAGCAGAGTCACCATTTTTTGTTCCCTCAACACACACACACACGTCGTTTGGAATGAGGACCCTCTTTTCTTTAACATTTTTGAGTCGTTCTTTCACCACCTCGTTTTGCATGCCCCCATTTTTGGTGTCCTAGATGGTCAACATACCTTCGAGATCCTATCTTTGGTTGACTATGTTTTATCCCCTTCATCTCAGTGGAGTCCTAGAGCCTTCTAGACTATCATTGGTAGTTTGCTTCTGCCAGCGGCCTTGGGGCCTGCCAATCCCACCTCACCGGTTTCCCCTGGATGGGTTTCCGATGGGAATTTATCATTCTGAATGGCTAGAGGTTCCCACCTCCCCAGGCCCCAAAATCTGGATCCTTGTTTTCCACCCCGTTTAACTTGCAAAAAAATTACATGACCCTCATCCATCCCAGGCCCGTCCCGTCAAACTTCCATCCTCATAATTCCTTTCTATTTTCATTGTTTCCAATGGCTGGCCTACAATGTCTTTCTGCTCTCTGGACTCTAGGTCCCCCTTCACCGAAAATTTGACAAGAAATTTTCAAATGGCTGTTTGGCCATGTCCTTTCAGCCTCCAAGCCCCAGACCTCCCACAACCATCCATAAGTTTGAACTCCACCAACCCATATACCTACCGTATGGGCATTAAATGAGAGAATTAAATGCATATGAGGGTATAAATATAGGGCCCAACTTGTCATTTTCATTTTATTAGGTTTGCTAGAGGAGATTAGACTACTTTCCAAAGGATATTAGTACATCCATCACCCATCACCCTCACATTTGAGATCATCATTCAACCATCCTTAGTTGATTTCACATCTTCTCCCATTGGACTTTTGAGGTAGGTTCATCGTCCATTCCACCAAGAGGGATTTTATGATTTTACACTTAAAATAATGAATAAATATGAGCTAAAATACATTTAATTGATAAAACATGATAAAACCTACAAAACCCATGTCGTCAAAATTTGAAAAACCTCCAAAACTGCCCCCTAAAATCAAACAAGAGCTAAACCATGGTGTTGCTATTCTTCACATAGGGTTTTCATGCCCTCTAGGACCCACCCCTCTAGACGTCATTTAAAAACTTAGAAAATGAAAAATTTTGAAAACAAAAAAATTCCCTCTTGACCCTCCACCCCGGACATCTGTCGGTCGATCGCCGTCAGAATTATCAAAGTTGAACACTCAAATTTTGGCCTCAATTTTAACCTCTCGGGCTCGCCTTACTAGGACTCCCTTGTTGGGTTTCTTTGGGGTGTTTTCCATCCCCAAATGGCTGAAGGCTCCCGCCTTCCTGAATCCTGGGCCCCGGCTTGTCGATTTCCAGCCGTTTTAAAATTTGCCACAGTTTAGACTACTCTCGTCCATCCTGGGCCCATACTATCAGAATTTCATCCCCAGGACTCTACATTGCCCCCGTCATTCCTCAATGATGAAGAGGGTGCACCTTTCCACCCTTTGGGGTCCATATTTCCTTTCGCCATAAGGAGAATTCAAACTTAAGTTGTTGAGCCTTTGTAGCGATGGGTCTCGATCTACGGGGTTTCATCTGCGGGTTGTCATATAGACTCTGCCATTTGAAATGGTTGTGTATTCGTGACCTTCCACCTCCCAAGTCTCGGCCCCCCATTCACCATCCCTACTTCCATCGGCCTCCACCCGCTGGGGTTCCATTTTCCTTCATGCAATGCATAAGGGAAAAATAGACATGTCTTCTCGAGTCCCGAGTTTTGCTTCCTTGATCACCTAGAGAAACTTCACAGAGAAGACCAGCAGGAAAATGCTCTATTGGTTTTGGGCTTCAGTGCAACAACCACCATTCTGAATGGAAAAAACCTAAAGCTTTCCCTCACCCCCAAGCCTGAACACCTTAAAGCCTGAAGTAAACCATCAACCGGTTTTGGACCTTTCATGTCCTAGACCCCAGAGTTCCGACCTTGGAACTCCATTTCTCCTAGGCTATTTCAAATAACGAAGTACTAATAGCTTTCCCACCCTGAACCTTCGGGTGCCCCAAAATTGACCAAAATGATGTCAAATCTGAAAACAAATCTTGACCCATGTGCTTAAATTCAACCCTCTTTGACACGAGCCTTTCAAACCATCAAAATGTGAAGATGGGAGAAAGCACCTAGATTTCCCCAACCTGTTCACCTTTCAAACAACATTCCTGCCAAGGAATTCCACCCCCTTGGGCTCAGATTGTCCAAAATCCCTTCGAAAAGTGAATAACAACATCTAAAAGAAATGATTTAACTTCATTAATCATATGACGTCTAATTGGATTTAGTTCATTACGTCTATGTTTGAAGGATATATGGAATCGAGTGTAGGACCCTTGGGGGAAACTGTAGAGAGGGACAAAGGGAATAAAAGAGGAAAGAATCCTCATGGAAAGAAGGATAAAGACCAGATGAAGTTCTAGTTTCAGGGTGATCCCCTATGTTCAAAAATCGTCATTGACTGGAAGGAGATCATAGACACCAATATCGACCATGTCGATATTAATGAATTCAAACAAAGGGCCAGGGTTCACTCAAAGACTTACAATGCTAGATTAATTAGACAGAGTGGGATTGTAAAAGCAACAGGCTTCCCCTGGTCTCTCACAACCCCTGAATTGGTCATGGCTTTCCGGCAGGCCTACTAGCCACAAATAAGAACCATCGTCGATAGTGACGGGAACATCCTCACTGACATGTCGACTGAGGGAATTACTAGAATTTTTCACATTCCTACCTTTGAGGAGATGGAGGTGCCCACCATGGAAGAAGGAAAGGAAATGTGGGATGAGAACCCTATGGGTTGCAAAAAGTTAATAAATCAATATTGGCTCAAGGAGAAAAGAGGCAACATTGCAAAGCTTCCCCAAGAACTCTTTCGTAGCAATTTCTATGAGGATTACCATGACCTGGTAACCATGTTGAGTAGGGTGATGGGCCTCCCCACTACTGTGTTTTTTTCAAGAGTGGATTGTGTATTTTTTTGAACAAATCCTCTATGGGGACAAAGATATCACCAAAAAAGCCAATTCTATTGGGGAGGCATCATAAGCAACTGCTTCCATGAGTAGTTGAAAAAAAGCTCTAAATTCTACATGACCTCCTATCTGGTCTATTCACTGGATGAGTAGAGGTAGTACATTGGATTATTTGTGGCACTCGATAAGGAGTCAGGTTGAAGATTGAAATCCTACAACAGATATCCCCAAGTACAGTTCAGGAATTTTAAGTAGTACTACAAGGTGAATGATGCCTTCATCGACCACTTCATGAGATTGCTTAGAGGGGATTTTGAGAGAAGGGTCTCTCATAGTGCACCGACATTCTTGAAGCAGTATGCCTTCATGTTCATACAGTTCCCAAAATTCACATACATTTGTGCCTAGGGTTTCACATAAAGGCCAAATAAGTTGCCCCGGTACCCTAATAACTGGATTATACTATTAGAACTCTCTCAGCATCTACAGTATATGCATACAATCCTCATTAGCAAACATTTGGTAGAGATCCCTTATCCCTTAGCCTTTGTTAAGGGGATGTATAAATTAAAAACTTCCCAATGTGTTGGGAATTCTGAAAAAGGAACTGGCAGAGTACCATTTTTGCCTACACATTGGTCACCCATGGGTGTACCCATATTTGCATGTAAGAAAGGTACTCAAACTAGAGTATGCCCACCTACATCATGTTGAAGATTTCCAGGTAGACTACCAGGATGACAAAGAGGTGCGTGCAAGGCATTATATGAGGATGACCACGTACTTCATGAGAAGGGTGCAATTGTTTACTATACCACACTAGGTCGAGGAGGATGAAAGCACCATTATGGTTATGAGATACAATGCAGTCACTAACTTGACACTGCCTACAATAGATTGGGATGAACAGGAGGTTTATGACCTCGACATTGTAACTAAACCAATCATGGCCTGAATTGAGGAATGGGTTAAGGGACAAGTGGCCTGATTAATGCAATGAGGGGTGTTCCTGACATGTGAAGGGCTCAAGAGTGAGCCTAGTGCCACAAAAGATGTCGCTGCTACAACTTCAATAGGTGGGACATCCAAATCTCCTTTGCTCACCAGATCAAAAAAGAGGAAAGGGACTAAAAAAGAGCAGTCTCTAGATCACGAGTATACAAGGAAAGAGTCAGGAGGCTCACCCTTTAAAATGCCCAAACAAATGGGAAGTGTCATGGAGCAACCAGTAGTTCAAGAGGGTGAGGAAGAGAAAATGGATCAGCCAAAACTCTCTCCAGCTCCCCCTATTTCAACCGCCTTGATATCTGTTTCCCAAGCCATGGTCACCACATCCCCACTTGTGGTGGACATCTCGGTCCATCTCACCTCCTCTCCCCTGGATGGACCCATCATAATGATTGACTCTTCCTCTGTCGTAACTACATCACTTTCCTCTGCCACCATGTCACCTACTACATTGCTCCCATTAGCAACGGTGACAACACCAATGCCCATGCTAGCATTACCAGAGGATTTCTTATGACACATGCAAAATATTCCTTTAGAAATCTCCCAGATCTTTTTGGATCCCACCATTCAAGCACCTTTAAGGCAGGTCCTCTCCAGTGCTACACCTTCGCAACCTCCAATGAGACCACCAATAATAGAGGCAATACTGTTAATTTTAGAAGAATGGGAAAGGCAAGAAAGAGAAGCCTCAAAACCAATGTTGGAGGAAGCTGATGAATACCACAAACACTCAGAGTATGAACAATGGACAATTGACAAGGTTGTTCATGAAGAAGAAGAAATGAGGTCTTCCAAGAGTGGAGACAAAGAGGAGGGTACAGGTGGTAAGACCATCATACAAACCTTCGATGATGATCTTGAAGAGGAAATTGCAAGGAAATTGAAGCATGATGAAGAAGAGACAGAATGATCACCTCCTAGGGGAGAAGGGAAAGAAGGTGGCAGGATAGTGGAAATGGTAGAACTCCCTACAAGGGAATAGCTAGAGGTTGTGCCACCTCCTTATAGAGAGGAAGGAGATTTAGAAGAAGAAAAACCTGAGGAGCATGGGAATGAGGAGAAAAAAATTGAAGAAAGAAAAGAGAAGGGAATTGAGATAGAAGAAAGTCCCTAGGGGTGGTTTCCTACTAAGCCTCCCATCAAATGCCTCACATTCATCGAAGACTCTGATGAGGAAGAAGTTGACAACACCAAAATGAAAGAAAGGATTCCCACAGGTGAACAAATGGAGATCCAAATAGGGGAAGGTGAGGGTGATCAAGAGTCACCCAAGGAAAAATTCACTATGCCCGATTGGATGGAGCAATAGCTTGAAAAGAAGACTCCTACCCTGAAGGATCCAAGAGAAAGGCTAGAGGCTATCCTATCCCAAGCAAAAATATCAACTAGGAAAAAGAAGAAGCCCAAGGGTAGGTCCAAGGTAACGATGGATGCCTCTGAGTCCCTAATTGTGCAAATAGCAATAATGATGGTAGGCTAGTAGGGAGTAAGTTATAATGTCTCCACCATTAAATTGGGAATTGTACAAGAGAGAAAAAGGTGGAGCATCTAGAGGAGTGAATGGATATGGTGGTGCACCTAATACAACAAGAGAAGGTCTGAAAAGATGAAATTAAAGCACAGGTAGTCTCCTTGACAGATTACATCCATCAGTGGTCTTCAGTTGAAGACATTCCTACCACATCTGTGGCTCCACCCCAACTATTGTCCAAAGAATAGATTGACAAACTGGAAAAGATAAAGAACTTGGAAAAAACTACAAAGAGCTAGTTCTGACAAGTTCTATACGTTGGGAACATGGGTATCAGTCAATTTGTTTGAATAGCCAAAAAGGTCTTGTATTTACAATAGTCCCTAGAAGGAACTAAGAAGCTCTCTAGTGACTTCCCTACAACATATAATTCCACCTGTCCAAAGATCGAGGCCATCCTTCGGCTACCAAAAGCCACATGAGAAAACAAGCTCGCACTAGAAAGGGATGATCATTGGCTAGTGGATGTGTGGAAGCAGGACTTTGATAATAGGAAAGAAAGGTTGGAGTAGATAATTAGTAAAATGGATCCAAATATTGAATGGGTCAAAGAAAGTAGGGTGGATTGTGCCTGATACTTGTGGTTGATGACAGGATATGACATTCCTGTAGTGCAAATTGATCCAGAGAAAATGAAGTCTCATTTCTAGAACAGGATGGAGAATGGGATGTTTGATGAGATAACAACGGATTTCATGAGTTTTTTCACCCGAACCTTTGCCCAGTTGGAGTTGTTCAGAGATTACGTAGCCAAGTAAGAGGGTATTTGCAAGATCATCATGGAAAAAATAGGCCCTTAAGTGGCAAAAAATTTAGAAAAATCAGAGTTAGGGAACTTGATGTATAAATTTGAATAATTTATCTATATTATTTCAAAAATATGTAACAATAGAATCTATAGAAAATTGAATTTATTTTCTAAACTACTAGGTTTATTTAAAAATATATATATCTATTTGGTGAAAATTTGAAATTTCAATGCAGTAGCACTTAAATTTTTAGGGAAAAAATAAGAAGTAGGTGTCTGTCTGACCACCCTACCATAATAAAATGATAATATTTTTTTATAAGATTTTAGATATAAGTAGATGACTCATGTCCTGATGTGATGCATATTTTTTTGTAATTTTTTCCAAGTAAATAATTAATTTTGAATTTTTGTTACAACTTTTAAAAAATATAAAAAAATCGTATGTCTAACCACCTTAACTTGGTCAAAACTTCATGAAATTTAATTCTTTTTTTTAATCATATAGTATGTGTAGCATAGAATGTGAAACATGTTTTGGATTCAAAAAATGTGATACTATTTGAAAGCTATAAATGTTTTTCAATCAGGTTATCAATCAGGACTTTAGTCATAATTCAAATAGAAAATGAATAATAAATATTTATTAAATTCAAAGTAAAGAATAATTTATATTGGTGGAAAGCTGAGAATCTCCTTTAAAAACCCTTTTTGTTTCATCAATTTTGGGTAAAACAAAAGCTGTCAGCTACATACCCTACACATACCCATCATATTGCCACTTTTTGGCCCATCATGATCCTGCACATACCCAAGATGAAGACTAGAAAAGGCTTTAGGAAAACTCCAAGGAATGGAGTTATCAAGTACTACAGTCTGAGATCATAGATGTCAACAAAATCCAGCCTGTGATCTTGAAATTCATGGAATATGCAGGTTGCAAGAAGTAGATCTTGGTAATGTTGTTCTGTGATCACAATTTTTTTTGTTGTGTAGATGCCTTCCTAGTCCATACTTTTTGTTGTTTGTTAATAGTAAATAGCTGTGCAAAGTTAGTCTAGGACTGAATTCAAAGCTACTCTACATTTTTATCTTTGTTCATGGATGTATATGGTGAATGAATGATGAAATATCTGTAGGCCTTAGAAGATAACACAAATTTCATGAGACTATGAATTTTTTGGTTAAGTGAAATTATGTTTGAAGGAAGCTATCCATGGTAGGAACCCCATGATTTTTGTTCATAGTTAGTTGTGGATCTAGGAACCTTCTCTCTTCCTTGATTTTTTTCTTTATTTTTAAGAAACAAACTATGTTAAGGTTCATTGCACATTGTAAAGCTAAAACTTAAAGAAAACAATGAAGTTTTAGATTGCTATTCAAACCTACAACAAATTACACCTTAACTCCCATCTTAGAAACTTCAAATTTTAAGATCCACTTCAAATCTAATTATGTAAGTCTTCCTTGCGATTACCAGCAAGATCGCATCAAACATCAAATAAGGAGCTCCATGCAAGTCATGACCTGACACCTGAGATACCTTTGGGAGATTTTCAACAACTTGCTATTGGAATTTTCCTTTCAAGAGAGGCAGTGTATGTATGCACTGCCTATGTTGAGAAAGCGCACAAAACACCCATCAACACTTTATAAATGAGAAAGAAAAATGATGCCTTCATGATAATAGCTATAGTGTAGGAAAATTCATACCCTTGCATTTTCACACTTGTTTTGGCCCACCTTGCTTTTTTATCCCTATTTATGTCTTAATTGGTCCAATTTTGCATCCACAAGCCTAATAAATTATATCATTTTATTGCTAATTTCCAAAAAAACACTAATGGATAAATGATAATTTAATGATTCTAGCTATGTGTCCTTATTTTTGGGTTGAGACTAAGATTCCACCTAGGGTGTCTTTATCCCTCAAAGGTCTTGGGACCCTAATTTTAAATGTGCCTTAAATTGGCCCCTATTTGGAGTTCGTGCCCCAAGCTTCATGCCTTGAGACTAAGATTCCACCTAGGGCATCTTAATCCCCCTTAAGATATTTTCAGGATTGAATTTCAAATTGTGGTAGGATTTAGGCTACTTTAATTAATGAATCCATATGTCGGCTTGGTGTGATGTAATTTCGAGATATTAAGCATGGATAAGTATAAATAAAAGGTTCTTTCACTCATATTCACATCTAGAAATCTTACAAGCAATCTAAGCATTCAAGTATTCATTCCTTAGACCAAATTGAGTTCATACGAGCATTCAAGAGTAGGTCATAAAGCATTTGGATCCATCATCAAGATTCAAGAATCATATCAAAGATCTTACACCATGTGTTTTTTTGAGTTAACATTTGTGATGTAGGGTTTTGATTCAAGAAAGCAATTCAAGTCAAAATCTATCAAGCACTACTTTCATTCAAGATCTACATTCAAGCTTGCTACTTCAAACAAGTTTGTAGATTTCATGTAACAAGGGTTTGGTGAGTTGTAACATTGCATGTTGTTCCTTCATCATTTCCTTCCATTACTTCATTTCATTTCAAGGTTTGATTAACAACAAGGGGTTTGACCAAGGAAAACCCCCATTTACTAACAATCAACAAGTTTTTCCTCTCTTGCATGTTTGTGATTGAAAATTTATGTTGAAGAATTGAATATCATTTGGAGTGAAAAGTTGCAAAGTTGTATTGCAAAGTTGTCATCTTCATGGAAACTCACCCATAGGCTAGATATGAGAAGAAGGAAGTGCATACATTGAGCCTCAAGATCACATTCAAAGATTTCAAAAATTCAAGACAAGACTAAGTCGATAGCAAGGGAATCTTAGTCCTCCCAAGGGTATTTTATAGAGATTCTTTCATATTTTGTTCTGTCATCCGAAGATTCTATAATTCCCTCAAAAAATAGTAGTGGGATTGAAACAACACTAAGGACATCTTACTCATGTATAACACATTTTGACAACATTTTTGTATTTCCTGAATCGTCGTCACATTTCTAGAATTTCTAGGTGCATACATCATAACTTTCTATTGCTTAATTTCATCTTTTGCATCCATCATTTAGCTTGCATTACTAGGTTTTTTGAATTGAATGTTAACTTATCTTTTCCAAGCTTTTTGTTGGTGGTGAACCCCTTAAAGCTTAAAGAACCCCCTCATAGGTCTTCCTTGTTGAGAATTCACTCACCCTTTGGGGTGACAATCAATCCAATTTGGATTCCTAGGAAATTATTGAATGACCAAAGGAGAATAAGGTCAGAATTTCCCCCAACCATATTTTATTTCTAGTTCATTTTGGTGAACCCAACATTTTTGAGGATTCATTTTCTGATTTGCAGTCCATTAAATTCCTAGATCTAGGTTGCATTCATTCTTGCATTGCATCTTGCATTACTCAAAGTGCATCTTGGGATTCTCATACTTCCATTAGTGAAAGTGCATCTAGGGTTTCTCATATTTTCATTAGTTAAAGAGCATATAGGTCACATTTTTTTATTTCTTGCATCATCTTATCTCATTGAGAAACTAAAAAGTGCATTGTTAATCATCCTAATTGTATTTAAAAGAATTTTTATTGCATTGAAATTTTAAAAAAATAATTCAACTTTGCATCCAATTGCTTGTCATTAGTCACTTTTTCTTGCATTCATTTCCACACTTTTGTGTTTCTAAACATCAAGTCCCTAGGTAGGAAACCTGATAACATTGTTAACAACTCAAAAAAAAAAAAATCTGACATAAACCTCTAATAGGACTAAAAATCCCTTACTAACATCTTACTCCCTCTATAGGTTTCTGCTTCAAAATCATGTCTAGGTTGATTGCATTTTATTCCAATTTCTAGAACTTCAAATTTTCATCAATAGGACCAAGATGCCCTTGTTTATGTCTTAGTCCCTATGAAGTTTGAAGTTGTATTTTTTAGGGTTTAAGTCTTCTTTTCTATTCTTCCTAAGACTCCTAGTAACATATACTATAAGTTTGGAAAGTTTTGGGAACATCTATTTTATGCATCTAGGTCAAAAACATCAATTTAGGAAACTCATTTTTTAAATCATTTCAATTAGAGGCATCATTAGATTTGAAAATTCACACATTTCTAAATCTTTTCATCATGTGGATAAAATTACTTTTCACTTTTGCATATAGAATGTTTACATTCATAAAACTTTGCATAAGTTTGATAAAAGTGCTTTTCATTTTTGGATATACATTGGATAAAAGTGTTTTGCATCTTTTGATATAAATTATTTACATTATTAAAGCATTGCATGAGATTGTTAAAAGTGCTTCTCATTTGTGGTCAAACAATGTTAGTACCTTACCTTTCTAGGCATGCTAAGAAAAAGTTCATATCCCCTCCCTATGAGAGTGTTTTAGTGAAAGAGACCTTAGAAAATCCTAATGAGCATATTCATTCTTCTCCTAATACTCTCATATTGGTAAAGAATATATTTTGGTGTTAGAAGAACCAATCAATGAGAGTTTTGAGAATCCTAGTTGTTTCTCTCCTTCTACCTCTCTTATTAGGCACTATATTGATGAACAAGAAGAAACAACCATGGGCAGTTATGACGACCACATAACACAAGAGACCATTGAAATTTTGACTAGTCTTCATTCATCTCCCAACATCTTCACCTCTTGTGATAATTTTCTAGAGGATAAAAGCGTAAGTGAAGATATGTTTTTTTGGATGATCAAACCTTTAAGATATATAAAAACCCTCTCTATGATCATTCCCCTACCTATCCTATTTTTGAAGAAATTAGGGAACAAATAAATAAAGCTACGGATAGTCATGACAATGACATTTGTTCTTCTCCTATTATCTCTCCTAATTATGATGAAGATACTTTTATTTTAAAATATCTAATCGATGAAAGTCATGAGAATTTTAATTGTCCCTCTTCACCTATGGAAATGCTTGTTGAGAAAGATAATTCAACCATTGATAACTCCCTTATGTGTGATGGAGCCATCTTGGAATAACCAATCCTTAAATTTCAAGAACATTTGGTTTGTAATTCTCCTAAAAACTCTCCCACTAGGGAAGATAAAATGATGGAAGAAAATGATTACATTGACAACAATAATTCTTTAGATGAAGATGATGAAGTGACATTAGACTCCCCTTCACAAAGAGATCATGAAAATAAGGATAGTTCTTCTGAGGTTATGTACATTATACACCCCTTGAAGTACTCTCCCAAACCTAAACTTACCATTTATCCACCTTCTCAAAAAATACAAGTTCAAAACAAACCCGTCCTTATCCTCAAACCAACTACGAACAATATTTTGCAAAAGCTAAGTTATAATACCATTTTTCATACACGTAACACTAGAAAAAATCTACAACCAAGAAAAACACCTTCAACATCCCCCCCATTACCTAATCCTATCTTTCCTAGTGCCCCTCATTTTCCTTCATAATGTGGAAAGGAGTATAATCTTGTCGAACAACTTAAGAATACTCTTGCCAAGATATCCCTATGGGACCTAATTCATAATTCACTTTATTATCATACCATGCTTCAAACAGCCTTGCAACAAGTTTTGGTCCCCTGTAATGCAAACTCAAATGGCATAGCAACAATTATTCAATGAATAAATGCAAACATTGTTTTCCACCAAGGTGAGCTCCCTCCTTTGGAAGTGCAAAAATAATATGATGCTTTCATGATCATAGCTCAATACAATAGCACTGGAATAAAGTGAACCCTTGTTGATAATGGCTCCATCCTTAATGTGTGTATTATAAACCTTTTGGATAATCTTGGTGTCAATAAATAAAAAATCCAACCCACCTCTTTATCTATTAGTGGCTTTGACAACGTGGTAAAATGACCGCTTGGGATGATCACACTACTTATTAAAGTTGACAACATTACATCACAAACCTCAATCCATATTATGCATGATGATCTTCTATACAATATCCTTTTAGGAAAACCATGGATTCATGAGATGCATGTGGTGCCTTCAACTCTTCATCATGTGATGAACTATGTATATAAAAACAAAGTGTACACAATCAAAGATGATCTTGAACCAAACAGTGGTTTGAACATTGAGAAAAACAAGGAAAATCCTTTAAAAGCATTGACACCAACTTCACAAGTGGAATTTTTACAAGAAGAACTAGAATGTCAAAAAATGGGGGATATGGTGATCAAGTTCTATCATGCCCACTTTCAAAGCTTCCACTCAAGGATAACCCTAGATAACTTGCAATAGGGCTATCCTAGGGTTTGAATATGATCTATTTAGGGGTTCACCACCAAGTGCAAACTTGGAAAAGACAATGAAATGCAAGATGTAGTGAAAAACCATAGAATTGAATGTAAATTAACACTAAAATACCTAGAAAAGTGTACAAAACAACAAAAAACTTGTAAAATAGAAAGTGTGCACCTTGGAATCTAGAGGATAGAATGGAGGACTAGAATTCTAGAAAAAATTATTTTATTGCTGACTAGGACTCATTTGCCAAGTAGGGAGAATCAGTCCATTTTTTGGGAAAATGTGCAAGAACAAAAATTTTCCAAAAGGGTATCCAAATATGCAAAATCCTAAATTTGACTGGAATTGGGACTCATTCGCTAGAAGTGGAGAATCAATCTAGTTGGGCTTTTCTAAAGCTCCTAAAATTGATTCTACTCTTCTTTGTCTACTCTATCCTTCCTCATTAGTTTATGGATCCAACTCTTTGATTTGTAACATGTAGGTGATCTCCAATGTTCCCAAGGTTTGATGACTTCTTTGACAACTTTGATAACTTGAGAATTTTTCTCCAATCTTTCCCCTTATGAAATATGCAACCTAAACCTAGAATTCACACACAAAGGAGAGGGAAATTTTTTTGGGGTTGAGTGGATAGGGGTTTTCCTTGGTCAAACCCCTTGTTAGTAATTAAAACTTGAAATGAAAGAAAATATGAATGGAGAATGATGAATGAACAAATACCAATGTTGCAACTCACCAAAGCCTAGCAATAAGATTCTACAAATATGCTTGAGATGGTTGAAATGGATGTAGTTCTTGACTATTTCTTGAATGATGTTAATCTTGCTTGAAACACTTGCTTGAATCATAAATCCTACATCACAACTGTTAGCACAATAACAAACATGAAGGATGAAATCTTTGATATGATGTTTTACACTTAAATGGTTCTCTAAAATGCTTGATAATCTACCCTTGAATTCTCTTATGAATGCTTGAATGCTAGGCAAGAAAATGAGTGAAAGAACCTTGCATTTATACTTAATTATGAAAGAATTCCTAAAATTACAACACTACAAGCTAACATCAGATCTAGTAGAATAAAATCCCACTAGAAATTTGAATTAAATTTGATTTTGGCCACACAGGACTCATTCACCCAAGTTGGAGAATGAGTCCCACTAGTAAAAATGTATGGGACCAAAAACTAAAAGTGCTTAGAAATGTACGAAAACTGGTTCGAGGCCAAAAGATCTAGGTGGGAAACATTTTCCCAAGGTGGCGAGTGAGTCCTAGATCACCAAATCAAGGCCAAACAAGCCAAAAATAGCTCAATTATGATTGTTCAATGATTGATGTCAAGATTATCCTTGAAAAGATGTAATAAATGATGCTTAGGGACGCAAAATATTGTGAATAAAGGCACAATAAAGCCCAATTATTAATGAAAAACATGGATAAATGTGAAAGTGTGTTACAACACTTTAAAAAACTCCAAATAAGGCAATAATAAGGTTTATTTTTGATTAAAAATAGGTTTATTAAGTTTGATTATTTGATAAAACCCTAGAAAAGTGTGAAAGTGAATTGCAACACTTCACAATACTTTAGCAAGGTTCCATTAAAATCCATTAGTTCACAAGGGTCCAAGACTTCATGTGAATGTGTTATCCTCATTACAACACTAAATCAAGGAAACATTTAAAAGCCAAAATCTAAGGAGAGCCTAGACAAGCTAGAAAAAGTTGAAGGGTTACTTTTTTTAGTGACTTCATTTAGCCCCCACTTTAGTGAGAGGATGAATTTGCTTCAAAATCACACTAAAGTAGATCAATGTGCATCAAGACGGGTCCAAGTGTACCAAGTTCAATAATGTGAGATAACAATCAAGAGGGGTGATCAATCCCCTAGGATCAAGATCCCATGATGAACCAACATAGACACAAAATTTCACTCATGTAATGATATAAAGAACAACAACAAGGCACAAGCATGCACCATAAAAGATGAAAAGAGAAAAGGTAAAAGGATTAAAGAGAGTCAAATCAAGCTTTGACTATTTTTCCATCATGATGTGGATCAGATTTAGGTTGTTTATCGAAAAAAAGTGTATAGTCACTCTGAGGCAATGAAACTTCAGGCTGTCCGCTAGGTGAGAAGTCCAAAAAGGTTAGAAACATACACTCATGTATGGTATGCATTCACACACACACACACACGAGTGGCTATGGGGAATTCATGCCTCAGTTGGGTTCTTGCTTAAACCATACCAAATCTATACCTCCTGATAACCTTAATAAGGCGCCACATGAAAATGATTTTTGAGCTTCATGAGACAAGCAAAACTTCATATGCTTGGAGCTCATGAACAAACAAGATGGCTCTATAGGCATGAAATTTGTATTGTGCAAGGTTCCCATATAATGAAAAATGAAAAATGAAAAATGAAAAATGAAAAATAGAAAATGTTCAAACGAGTCTTGCTTAGTTCATGCAAGGTCTTTAACTTAGAGAACATTGTGCCTAATGTCTCCAAGAGAGGACCAATCAAAGAATAGAAAATTTGTAGCTTAGGGGATGTAGTATGTTGCATCAAGCCTCTAAGAGGAATGTAATATGCTAAGAGATATCACACTCTTGAAATATATCACACCCAATGTCATCCATAAAACAAAAAACACATCTTATGAAGTAAGAAAAATGGACCATGAACCACAAAAAATAAAAATGAAAAAATAAAATGCTAATGTATTCCCCCACTTTAAAGATACTGCTAAACACCATACTGTGAGAAATTACTTTAAAGTAGAAAATGATAAATGCTTACAATAAAGAAGAAATGAGAGCCAACTTGGAAAGCCCTATGCCAAGTCGTATGTTCAAAATTAAGCTATGTCATGTAAGAGAAAAATGAAAGAGAGGGGTTTCCCCCAAAGATGAAAATGAAAAACACATAAGGGATCTATGGATTTGGGCTTAGTATGTTCTTTGCTACAATGTTTTTACAATGCTAGGAAATGTGATCATTACCCAAATAGACATAGAACTAGAAGAATGACATAAAGAGAGCAAAAACAAAGAGAATAACAACCTTTCAGGTCAACATAGAAGAAACATGAATGTCTCAATGCCTTGCATCATCCCCAAAAGGAAAAATATAAGATAAATGAAAAAACAAAATAAAGAAAAGTAACAGAAAATCCTCTTGGGTCAACATGGAAGAGACATGAATGTCTCAATTCCTTGCGTCATCCCCAAAAGGAAAAAGACAAGACAAGAAAAATAATGAAAAGTAAAAAAATATATTTTTGGGTCAACATGGAAGAGACATGAATGTCTTAACTCCTTACATCATCCCCAAAAGGAAAAATAGAAGACAAATGCAAAAGAGATAAAAGAGTTACAAAATAGAGAATAATAAATGTACAAATAGAGGAATGTCATAAAAAGAGAGAGAACATCAAACCAAACATAACGGGGAATCACATTACACACATGCAATCACACAAAAGAAAATGAAAAAGAAATAAATAATGCATAAGACTAGTAAGGAACTAACAAGTCAACCAATGAGCAGGTCATCCACCTCCTAGTCATGTTTATTGTATACTAAAGGTGGTAAATTATCCAAAGAAGCAAGAGAAAGTGCCAAACTATGGGAAGTACGAGGTTCAATAATCTTTGTAGGAGATTTTTCAATTAATCTCATGGAAGAGGAAAATAGTGTATTCAATTCATTATGCACCTCTTTTTCAATTCTAGCAACCTCATCATCATCATCCAATTTAATCAAAATATGAGGTCAACTGATAATGTCCATGGAATATTTCATCTATTTTTGTGGTTGTTGTATTGAATTGTTTTGTTTCAAGGTAGGGGTAGGGTTATCATGCATTTCTTTAGTCAAGTTTGGATTTTGATTTTCTTTGTTTAATTATTCATGTAACCTGTGAGAAAGGGAATGATGTCTATGCCTACACTCTCTAGCACATCTACTTCTTTTAGCTTTATTTTCAAGTTGCATTTATGTAGAGTGGATTGATCAGCCATAAGCTTCTTTTCTTCCCTAAGGGGAGGAACGAAAGGAACCACAGGAGGTTATTCAACTACTTTCTCTTTGACTATGTATACTTGTTTTATTCTAGGAGTTGTGACGGGGTTGTTTTCATTATCTCTTGGTCATTTGTAGGAGTAGGTGAAGGCTCTATATTAGGTTTATTTTGGCTTTTTTTTGTTATCTTTAGGCTCAATTATGGTTTCATCTAGGATGGTGGGTTTAGTGGTGGGTGGGAACATGCTTTAGAGGGATAGTTTGGCTATTTTCTTTTCCTTGAACATTTGATAGGACAAGAAAAAGAATTCTTCTCATAGTTTTATAGGTTCCATGTGCTCAGGGAAAAAGGCATCTAAGGAAAAATTTCCTTTGGATGAAAAAGGGTTGAAGCCACTATGGTGGACAGTGAATATTTCATTCTCAAAGGGAAACCTTAAGCATTTATGTACTATCGAAGGGACAACTTTCATGGAGAAAAGCCATGGGTGTCCTAGTTTCACACGAAATTGGTTCAGCTATGGTATGATGGAGAGTGAGACATCCAATATTCTTGCTCCTATTTGCAATGGTAAGGTTATCAATCTTATCATAGGGAAAGAAAAACCATTGTCTTTATCCATGCTTTTGGTTTATCGTATATGTCTTCATAGAGCTCATGCAAAAGTAAGAATTCCTCAGTGATCACATTCTCTCCACAGGTGGGATCTATTAGTATCCCATTAGTGGGCTTGTCATAGATATGGTCGACTATGTAGAGAGTACCATCAGGTGCATGTTTAAGTATATCCTTAGAGGAGAAAGCAATGTGAAGAGTATTCTTAATTCAGCCCTTATGAGGGATGATGTCTATCACTCCTACCATTTCATATATAGGATTATTATTGATAGTATCATGCTGAATAGAATCATTGTTATCATCATCTGTGTCAATATTCATCACATCATTCTTTGTAGTTTTTCTAGCTTTGAAAAATTAAATATTATGTTTTGGCATTGGGTTGGTGAAAATTTGCAAGTTTTGGTTAAGAAGGGAAATGGACTTATTTCCTTGATCACTAACACCTTCAATAGAAGGACAATAGGAATCAATGAGCTCTTGCACAATATGTTTAAGATGCTTGAAATGTTTCATGTCATGTCCATTTTGTCGATGATAGTGGCAATAAGCATTTGATCTAAATATTAGGGGTGAAGGCTTATTAGGGTTGGGTGTTTTGATGGGAGGTTAGGTAATCATTTGTTGGTCTAAAAGTTGGGTCAATGTGTTATGAAGGGTATCAAGTAAGGGAGTAAATTTTATTTTTGGGTCTCCATAGCTAAAAGGTGCCTAGGCTTTAACAATAGCTACCTAGTTATTGACATTCTAAGTTGGTTGTTGAGGGGGGTTGAATTAAAGGAACCCTTTATTATTTTTTTGAAAAGGTTTGGAATTGTTTTGGTTTGTAGGCTCAGATTTCTTGATTCAGCTAGAAGTGGAATTTGTATCTCAACTACTAATTGAGTTTTCATAATCATGAAGGGTAGTACACAAGTGCATGAAGGATGGGAATTTCATCATGGTAATCTTTTCTTGAATCTTGCTTTGAAAAATTTCTATAAACATCATTTGAAGGTCATGGTTAGGGACCTTGACATCAATTTCAAAATAAATAAATTGATACCGTGAGATAAAGTCAGTTATCTTTTCTTATTCTTTTTGCTTACATATCATCAAATAAGCTAAGGCCATCTTGAGATTCATATGCACTTGGAAATGGTTTACAAGTGCATCAACAAGTTCATTGAATGAATGAATTGAGTTGTTTAGTAAAGAAGAAAACCATTCCAAGGTGGTATCTTTCAAGGACCTAGGAAAAAGCTTTGCCAACAGTTTATCATCGAGGAAAAAGTTAGTACATAAGGTAGTATAGGAATTAATGTGGTTAGAAGGATCTCCCTTCCCTCCATATTTCTCAAATCTAGGAACCTCTACACCTTGTGGCATCAGTGTTTGCAATATTTCCAAGCACAATGGACTGCTTTTGACATAATATGTAGGTGGACCATTTTAAATTTGATTTATGGTGGAATTTTTTTTTTGATGGGTTGAAACAACTTGGAAGAGTTGGGATATGAGAGGGTCATTATTTGTGTTATGAGATGGAAGTGAAAGTGGTGAAGGAGTGTATGTGTTCATAATACAATTGAATGGGATGCTTATAGGTGGTATAGTGGTAGGAGATATAATGTGCAATTCCACATAGGAACCAAGGATGCTAGCAAGAATACCTAAGGAAGTAATCACATTACTAAAGTTTTGCATTGTTGTTGTGACTTGAGAGTTGGTATAGGTGGGTATTGAGGAAATTGTTGTGGGAGAAGGATTTTGAGTTCCTCCTTGGCTTGTGACATTGTTTCTAGGCAAATGAAAACTACTTGTTGAAGCAAGGTGTTTTCCCAAGATTTAAAGTATGTTTTTTGCAAGGTCAAGTCCATCTTCACTTTCAACCATGTAGTGAATGTTATCTATAGTAGGGATGGAAATAGTTGAGATGTTGTCATTTTTCAGTTGATGTTGTAGGTTTGATAGGTCCTCATGAATGTGAATTATGTTTTCTTGCGGGACACTATTATTCTTTGTTTCAACTTGCATACTACTTGAAGGCAAAGAGTTGTTAGAGGTGTTGTCCATGCCTATTGTACTACTGTAAATACTAGCAGTGAAAGAGATAGACAATCCAAGATCCACAACAATTGTGTTATCATAGGATGACATGAGTCTTGAACTTAATCTCACTACAATATTAGCAATAGGACACCAAACACTCATACTAAGGTTACTAAATGCAAAGTGAATGAAAATGCAATATAAGCTAAGTAAAATGAAATGCTTATAACCAAAGGTTTGGAAAATAAAACAAAAAGATAGTAACAACAAACAAAAACTTAGAAACTAAACTATTGATGCTAGAAAATGTGTTGCAGTATGTGGAGAGGGACTAATTCGCCTAGGGTGGCAAATGACTGCTAGTGATGATTTTTTTGAAAAAAATTAGAATTTGAGAATTGAATTTTGTGTTTATGTTTTTTGATCTATATCTGAGATGTAAATGCAGATTTTGACTAATTTTCAATGAAATTGGATGCAAAAATGTAAGCTAAAATGAGCTCTCACTAATGCAAAATTGGAAAGCTGAGAACATAGATTAACCAATGCAAATTCTAATACAATGTTAATGCAAGCTAAATCTAGGATGAAAATGCACTCCAAATCAGAATTATGATATTCTAAGGGTGGGTTCACCAAAATGAAACCTCAAAAAATGGGGGATATGGTGATCAAGTACTATCACACCCACTTTCAAAGCTTCCACTCAAGGATAACCCTAGAGATCTCAATACAAAAGAGAAAGAGATCTTGCAATAGGAATGTCCTAGGGTTTGAAATGATCTAATGAGGAGTTCACCATCCAAGTGTAAAGTTGGAAAAGATAATGAAATGCAAGATGTAATGAAAAATGCTAATTGAATGCAAACTAACACTAAATGACCTAGAAAAGTGAACAAAACAACACACAAAAACTATAAAACAAAAAGTGTGGACCTGCGAATGCAAAGAAGACATAATGAAGGTCTGGAATTTTGGAATATCTACTTTTACTATTAACTGGGACTTATTCACTATTGTGCCTATAACACACACATCCTATTTGGACTGGGGACCCCCTCTTTCTTTTTCAGCCTTGATAAATCATTTTTTCCTTTGCCTCATTTTGCATGCCACTAAATTTGAGATTAAGATGGTCACATGCTATAAAGTCATCACATTTCAACTAGCCAATTTCACCACCCCAAAATTAGCTAACTTATTTTCCTCTGTGGGTTTAGACCTATGGGTTTCCCTTGGCCTTTTTCCTTGGCATCCTTTGGCCCCTACAGACCAACATCTGGGGATCTCCCTTTGCGAAAAACTATTATCATCATGCTACTAGCCAATAGCTAACTCCTGACGTCTACCTGCATTGTGCGGCCCACAGCTTCCTTCACCATCTGAACCTTCGCTAAGCATCTAATGGGGCTTGGGTTTTTGCAAACCCACAAACCCAACTTGTCATCATACGGGGAATTTAATGTGTGCCATTAATTTCGTGTTGCCTATAAATAGAGGTTTTGACCTGTCATTTTCACCCTTGCAATTTAAATTTTTGAAGAGGAAAACGGTGAAAAAGTTGCTCCCACCAACACAAAATGTCGTCGTAAATTTATGTTAGTTCTTCATCAAATTTTTTGCATTGTTCCACGTAAGTTTGCATTCAATCCTTTATGTAATGTTTATTTTCATGGGAAGGGGTTTTGGTAAATGGTAAAATATTTAGAATATAAACCCTAATTTACTATGGCTTAGACTTTAGTGAATGTGGAAATCCTCTTGCAAGATTGAACCACTTGTGGGTGGTACCCTCCTTATTGCTATCTTTTAAGGGCTAAGGCTTAAGGTCTCTTTGCATGCCCGTCTCCACACCAAACCTAAGGCCTTTGATAAAATGCTAAGTAAATCCATGCAGGACCATCTATGTGGGTTTCTGCCATTAGATTGCTACCTCCTTCTCACTGCTATCCCAAGTGCCAAGTCTTGACCCCTTCTCATGCCACAAGATCCACTTTTTTCTCTATTGTCAAATGGACCTATTTGTTGTTTTTTGTTGTAACCAGGTTGGTCTTCTAATCTACCTATGGAATTTCCAATTCCAATCAAGGGCAACTCGAAGGACTTGGACCAATTGATAAGGATTTTAAAGACCTCCTACACTTTGGGCTTTGCAAGACCTGGGAGGGTGATCCATTAATGCATTTACAACCTCTGCACCATTATCATAAACAACATTAAGAACAAAAAATAATATGATTTAATGGCTCAACATAATAGGATAATACTGAATAGAATTGGTTGTTCATCAATAGTATCAACTATTTCGAGCATGAGATAACTACAACACATAGGGATTTAAAATGATTTTGAATTTATAAAATGTTTCTAAGATGAACTAGGTTGCAAGATAAATCAATGCCTAATTTTGGGCCATGGAGTCAAACACATAAAAGGAATTCATCAGCAAATAGACTTCAACTAGTGGATTTAAATTGTTAATGCTTTGCATCAACTGTTAGTGTCTTACACCAACAATCCCACTCCTATTATCAATCAAATTCTCCTTACCAAATCCAGCCTACACACTTGAAATAACTATTATCTACTCAAAGTATTTAACCATTTCTTTGAAATAGACCAATAAACAAATAACACAATCTCATGAAATTTGAGATGACAAACTCAAAGATACTTTGTATTATTGAATTCATATGATTAAATTGTACAAGTATGGATACAATTTGAAGATATTCATGAATGTGCAAACAATTTGAAGAAATTCATGATTTATTTGCACAAACTAGTTGTATTTGCTCATAAAATCAGAAATTACAACTTACTAACTCAAATTATGACTCAGAACTTGACATTTTCTATATACCCAGCCCCATACAAAACCTCAGAACCCTGAATAATCAAAAGAGAAGAGAAGAAATAGAATAATAGAAGCATCGAGAAGAATCCCTAAAGCTAATATGGAGATGCCATTCAGAAGCCTCTTCACCGTTGATCAACAAAAGAAAAGCCTCTCTCCTCTCTTTGCAATAGACTTTGCCTCCAAATCTGCCTTTGTACCAAGTTGTTCTTCAACAAAAAAAATTCCCATGTGAGAATCTCTTCATTTTACCCAGCTGTTGTGAGAAAAATAAATTTTCTCCCTATGAAAACTCAGTTCTACCCTTTTATTATGCTGGAGCTGCAAATATTTTACCTTAACCCAATAAAATATTCCCTTTGCACTTTTTTAGAAATATTTGTCTTCATCAAGTGAATAATATATTCCCCCGTGAAATTCTTTTATTTCTATTTGCTATATCTGTGCCTTATTTTATTCACTTTCCAGTAAATAAAAAACTTTACACGATGAACATTTATTCACTGTAAAATATCCCTCCAATGCAATTTCACACATATGCCCAAAGTTTTAAATATTTCACTTGAAATATTTAATCACAAATATCTATCAAATAGAACAATTTACCTGACACATTAAAATACCCTCCCTTTTAAATATTTCATAGACCCACATCATTTTCTCCTTAAAGCTTTCAAAAATATTTTCACGAGAAAAAAAAGAGCATTTAAATCATTAAAATATTGGGCCTCTTTCAAAACTTTACCCTTGCAAATACCCTGGGCCCCACATGCCATGTGGCACGTTCTAGCTATTTCACATAAATTAACCTGCTTGCATCTTGAGATTGCGATTTGTTAGGGGATGGTGAGGATGAGATTGCATTATGTATTCATTTTTTGTTGTTGGATCTCCCTTAGTCTATTTTGGTTTTCCCTAATCCTCTTTTTCATGCCTTGACTCCTCTGTAATTGCTCGACATTCCTGGCAGCATTGAAATCTTCCTTCATTTTACTGGTAGGCCCCATATCGGGCCCCATGTGGCCCAACTAAGAAAAAAATCATTTTTAAACAACTGCTAGGCTCAATTTCATCCATCACTACTTTTGAATGCTTCAAATATGGAAAGATGAAATGGGTTTGCATTAAAACCTGCTTTTAAGCACATTTGCAAAATGATGAAAACAGGCCAGGTGAGCTCTAGAATCGCTCCTAAAAACTAGGCAAACGATCTCCTGGAGACATAAAAACTTGCAGACATGTATCCATTCATCCCAGGAATGCAATGAAAAATATGGATCAAAGAAAAAGATAGCGAGGGAAAAGTTATTAACTATCAAAGTTGTTCAGTTGAACTTTCTGCAACAAACAGTTGATCTAAACCAATTAAAACTCAAGAGATCACCTCATTGGAAAAATAGCAAATCAACTCCTGGTGAGCTTCCATTGGACACAGTAGATCACTTTGGTATAGGGAGTATGTTTTCAAGAGGGATTATCTTGAAACATCTCCCATCAAAATTTATTGACGCTTGAATTTGGCCTCTCACAAAGGTTTTAGTGTAAAATTGAAGAAATTCCATTTGGTTTTGATGTGCTAAAAATATCAAATGAACTCATAAGGCCTTGAAAACTGAAATGTGAGCTCATTTTGGTATAGATAATGCAAAAAAATAATCATTTTGACATGATAGTTAACCAGTTGCAAAATGCAAGCTCAAATGGGAGGCAACTTTGCAAAATTGAAAATTTGCAAATCGCTGAACAGTGACAAAACCCTCCAGCTTCACTTTTTGAAACCTTGACAAAACACATTGTGGGAAGTTGAAAATTGACATGCACATTCAAATAGGACACATGAATGTGTCTACAAAAGGATTTTTCTTAGAAATTGATGGGCTTCAAATCATGACCTTCCCAAGTAGATCATTCAAGCAAGTTCATCAAGTGCACTTCTGAAAGTGGAGAGGCAAAATTTTGAAATGGGCATCTCAGATTTGCAAAATTTGAGAGTGGCAATAGGACCTAAACTTGGATTTGGTTAAAAAATTGACTAACTTTAAAGCCCTTGTAGGAACCTCACTATGGGTGGATGTTGTAAGAAATTTGTTTGCTTATTGCTACTATCTAGAGTCCAAGCGCCCATGTCCTACCGCATTGCGAACTTCGTAGGTTGGTCATACCTTGTCCAAGATTTCAAAGGTTGTTGAAGTAAAACCCAAGTCAACGAGGTGAGCTTGTTGTGGAATTTCCTATGTTGACTGCCATCCCTTTAAGGCCATTCTTTCACAATGAACACCTCAGGGTGGCCCGATAATCTCCCTCTACACTTTCCAAAGTGATTAAACTCTAAGGTATAACTCACTACATCTAAGGTGCCCATGGGTTCCACAATGTAGAATTTTCCATGCATGTCATTGCCTCCTGAATGTCATTACTTAGCGGCTAAGACTAAGTGTCTTTCCACCTCTTGACACCTGTATGATCCAAACCCGCTAAAGCATCAAGGAATAGTCTAACAATTCCAAGTGTCTCATAATTTTTTTTCACACATGCTTAACTATTCATCAAGGGATTTTCCCTCCAAATATACAAGGAGAAAAATCAATGTGGGCAGCCGCATGCGCATCTCCATGGCCCCTTAGATGTTGTTTAACTACTTTCACTTTGAAAACTTCTACCCATGGGAAACCTGCATCCCTAGGCCAACATTGGCCTAGATGGTCCAAATCAGCTCCAAATGTTGAACAATGATGAATTTTATGAACTTTTGATGATATATAAAAAGATCTAACACTCAATTTGCAAGATTTGATTGAATTTCGCCCGAATTCACATGTAAACAGACTTACTGCATCCCTTGTATGCATGATTTATGGAACATGTTGTGGGGCCTTCTGAGAAGCCTGTATAAAAACCTGATAAGGGAAAGAAGCCTGCTCATACTCCTAGAGGAAAAGAAGAGAAAGAACAAATGAAGTATGAGTTTCATGGGGTGGAGCACATGTCAAATATTACCTCCAACTGGGAGACAATCTCATATTGTGATGGTGCAAGAGCACCTAGGAAACACTAGGCACTTAAGCAGTCTAGGTTGAATTTTGTTTTGATGTGTTATTTTGAGGTCATGTTGACCCTTTAGTTAGCATTTGAGGTTTATGAATAAGTCTTGATCTGTTGTGATCAGTAGAATAAGAAGTGAAAGGATGGATGAGTTTAGTAACTCATCTTGCTTAGGTTGCTAACATTTGGCAAAAATTGAAAAACAAAGTGGATTTTGTAACTTTGGCCATTAGGTCATGAATAAGTCTGACCAAAGAAGATAACTGATTGAGGAACCCTATTTAAGGTGTGCCTCGACCTGAGAGCAGCGTTGGAAGCTTTAGCATTGTGAGAAAACTTTGTGAATTGGAAGTAAAATAGTATTTTGTGAGTCATTTTCTGATTTTGCTTCAAGGAAGAGCTTTAATGGATTGAATTTATTACTATTTTGTACGGAGGATGTAGTGTTGTTATTTTTCTAAGCTTGTGCGTCTTTATTTAGTTCCTTTATTCATTTTTAATCATTGTTTGTAAATATTCTTGTTTTAACCCTATTGCTAGTTTGAACCAGATAGTCAGGAAAGAATGGAGTGCTAGGCCACTTTTCCACTATACAAATTGTACGGCCTTTTGGGAATAGTGTCTAGACTACATGTGTGTACATATGGTAGGTTTTAAGGTTGGTGTGAGCATGGGAGTTGTTAGCAAGGTCTTGCCCTAGGTGAGCCAGGAAGTGCCTGGCTAGGGAAGACAAGGAGTGCAAGGCACTTAACTTGCAGGGGTGATTGTTTCTTGTTGAATGTCCTTTTTGAGAAGGTAGGGGAAGGTCTTACCAAGGTCTAGTAAGCAGGAGGAGGTTCCACTAAATCTTTTGGTGAGTGAAAAGGCTTGAAAGATTGAAGGCAACCAGAAAATGGCTTAAAACCCTAGTTTATGCCCATTTTCAAGATTTGGCTTGGCTGATAAAGGCCCAAAACCCCAAAAAAAATTGAGAGTTGTGAAATTGAACTAAGGACCTTAGAGAAAGAATGGGGTGTTCTTGGAAGATTTTTGAGAAAAGACCAGTTTACTCGGAGATGGAGGCCTAATTGGGGCTCTTGGCTAGTAGCCTTTTTTAACCCTAGATGAGGGTTTGTGAAAGCGATGAAAAGGTGAAGTGTTGTGAACATTCAGGAACCCTAGGAGGCTGGTTGGAAACTCTTGAAGGCATCTCTATACCCCTGCAAGGTCTAATGGAGAGTTGAGGTGTTGTTAGTCTTCAGGGTAGATTAAAGGCTAAGGAAGTGTTGAAGCGTTGCCCCAAGTTTGGCTTGATTGGTAGGGTATGACTTGATGGTTGGGTTGGCAAGGTCTACTCAAGCAGTAGGTCCTATAGGTTAAGGTGGTGGAGTGTGACACCATAGGGTCTTCCTAAAAAAGATCCAAAGCATGGAACAGTGAGTGTTTCCATCCAACCCTCCCTATCAGATTGGTATTAGAGCCAAGTTAAAGATTTGGGAAGAATCTTGTATGTCAGACCTTGAATCTAGTGGTTCTACCATCATGGTGACAAATGTTGAATTGGCCAAGATGGTCAAAGAACAGGAGAAATAAAATAGACTAATGAGGGAAAGAATAGCCCAACTTGATGAAGTAATGAGGAATGTGTAGTTGGAAGGAAGGATACCAAAGGAAGAAGAGGTTGCAGAGGAAGACAAGACTCCTGAACATGACCCTGTTTTGAAAGAAGAGACTTTCTTGAAAGCATTGAAGGCATACCACTGTTTAGTGGAAAAATGGAAGCTGATTTAGTCATGGATTGGATAGAGGGAATGGAAAACCATTTTGAATGTGATGGAGTCACTGAAGCATAGAAGGTAAAGGTGGCAAAATCAAGTCTAAGAGGTTCTACCTTGACATGGTGGAAGTTCACTCAGACAAAGAGGGAAAAAGAAGGCAAGCAGCCTATCACTACTTGGAAGGGAATGGTTGCCAAGGTAAGAGAAGCATACATGCCAGATGATTATGAGATTTAGTTGCACAAGAAAAGACAGAGCTTGAGGAAAAGAGACCAAGATGTAAACACTTACACTAAGGAGTTCCAAAAACTTTGCATGAGGTCTAATGTGATAGAGGATGAAAGTCTCAAGGTGGCTAGATATCTTAATGGCTTGAAGTGGAACATTCAAGAGGAGATGACTCTTCTAAGTCCCAAGATAGTACACCAATGTTACCAATTAGCTATAAAGATTGAGGAAAGAAGCAAGAGGAAACAAGAACAGACTTCTAAGAGTAGAGGTAAAGGCAGAGATCACATAGGACATAGAGGTGGATACCAAGGTAGAGGGACTGAACAAAGAAACCAAGGAGAGTCTAAACTCATAGAGCATGGAGGTGAAACAACTTCTAGAGGAGGATATAATAGAGGTAGAGGAACTCAAGGAGGTTCAAGTAGAGGAAGAGGAGTAGGCAGAAGTAGTTCATACTTTGCCAATATGAAATGTTATAATTGTGGTCAAGTGGGACATCCAACTTATAGGTGCCTAGAGAAAGCATCTTCATCAAATAATGAGAAGATAGTGGCATATGCACAAGAGGACACTATGAGTGTCAAATCTCCAAAGGTTAGTCACATTGAATTAGAAGTGGGGGAGAATCTGATGTTTATTTGAGTTTTGATCAGACAACCAGTCAAGGAAGAGCCAAAACAAAGAAGAGCCTTATTTAGAGTAAGATGCAAGATATTAGGAAAGGCATGTAAGGTTATAGTGGACTCAGGGTCTACTAACATCATAATCTCAAAAGAGGCAGTGATGAAATTGAAGTTGGAAAAAGTACCCCACACTAATCCCTACAAGGTGACATGGTTGAACAAAGGACAAAGTGTTCTTGTCAATGAGTAGACAACGAAGGAGTTATCCATTGGAGGGTACAAATATAAATTGATTTGTGATGTATTACCTATGGATGCATGCCATATTCTATTAGGAAAACCATGGTAGTATGACAGAGGGGCCATTTATGATGGAAAAGCCAATACTATATCATTCAAGTTGCAGTCATTGTTAGATGAAGAAGAAGGACAGTCAAAGATCCCTAGTGTCTTATTAAGCAGTGGCAAAGAGTTCATAAACAACCTACATCAAGGAGGTGAAGGATATGTGATCATGGTGCAACCCAAGGAAGAGGACAAGACTGAGAAAATAGTCATGCCCATAGCAGTCTAGAAGTTTCTTAGGAAGTATAAGGACATAGTGAGTGATGGAACACCAGCAACCTTACCTCCACAAAGAGCCATTAGTCATCAAATTGATTTCATACTAGGGGCTTCATTGCCAAACAAAGCAGTTTACAAGCTTACTCCAGATCAAAACCTAGAGGTAGCTAGGAAAGTGCAGGAGTTATTGGATCAAGGATTGATTAGGAAGAGGATCAACCCATGTACAGTACCAGTGGTCTTAGCAACCAAGAAAGGAGGCAAGTGGAGACTATTCACTAATTCTAGAGCAATAAATAGAATCACAATCAGGTATAGGTTTGCTATTCCTAGAATTGAGGACTTGATGGATTGTCTTGGAGGAGCTTAGTACTTCACCAAGTTGGATCTCAAGAGTGGATACCATCATATCAGAATCAAGGATGGAGTTGAGTGGAAGAAAACTTTTAAGAAAAATGATGGGTTGTATGAGTGGAGAGTTATGCTATTTGGCCTCTCTAATGCCCCTAGCACATTCATGAGGCTCATGAATGAAGTGTTGAAAGACTTTATAGGGAAATTTGTGGTAGTATACCTTGATGATATACTCATTTTTAGTAAGACAGTAGAAGAACACCTAAAACATGTGGAGTTGGTTCTTAGAAGATTGCAAGAAGAGAAGTTAGCCATCAGTCTAGAGAAATGTGAGTTCTTCAAATAGGAGCTTGTGTATTTGGGGTTTGTAGTATCCCAAGGATCATTGAAGATGGATCCAAGCAAGGTGGAAGCTATCCTGAACTAGCCTACACCAACCACAAGGACAGAGGTAAGAAGTTTTCATGGTTTGGCTCAATTTTATAGAAAATTCATAAGGAACCTTAGTGGCATATGTGCACCACTCCTAGATACAATCAAAGGAGGCTTAAAGACTAAGTTTAAGTGGACTCAAGAAGCTGAGAAAGGTTTTGAGAAACTGAAACAAGAAGTGGAAACTCAACCTATACTTGTATTACCTAGTTTTGACAAGTTGTTTACTATGGAATGTGATGCTAGTGGAGCTGCAGTAGGAGGAGTACTCAACCAAGAAGGCAAGCTTGTGGCTTTCTTTAGTGAAAAGCTCAATGAAGCTAAGACAAAGTACTCTACCTATGACCTAGAACTATATGCTTTAGTGTAGTCACTTAGGAAGTGGAGACATTATCTCCTACCCAAATAATTTGTGGTGTTTATTGACAAACAAGCACTTAGCTACATCAACACTCAAGAGAAATTGAGCAATAGACATTTGAAGTGGATGGAGTATCTTCAGGCCTTCACATTTACCATCAAGCACAAGAAGGGACAAATGAAAAAGGTGGCAGATGCACTAAGTAGAAGATTGTTGATAGTGCAAGAGATACAGATCAAGAGCATTGGAATAGAGAGTTTCAAGGATCTCTATGGTGAAGATGAAGACTTCTCAGAGGCCTACAAGGTATGTTCTGACTTTAAGAATCATTTTCATAGTCAATACTCGAAGTATACTTTGCAAAGTGGATTGCTATTTAAGGGAAATCGGTTGTGTATGCCAAAAGGTTCTATGAGAGAGAATCTTATCCAAGAAAAGCACAATGGTAGTCTTAGTGGTCATTTTGGTATCAACAAGACAATGGAACTAGTGCAAAGGTTATACTATTGGCCCAAGTTGCCAAGGGATGTTAGGAGGTATGTGGAGCAGTGTGTAGTTGTATAAAAGCCAAAGGGGGAGCTAGTAATGCAGGTTTGTATCAACCTCTACCCATTCCAAACAGACCATGGGAGTTTGTTAGCATGGATTTTGTTGTAGGACTCCCTAAGACTAAGATAGGGTTTGATAGTGTTTATGTGGTGGTAGATAGATTCAGTAAGATGAGTCACTTTATTCCTCGCAAGACCACACATGATGCTAGCTACATTGTTCATCTTTTCTTCAAGGAAATTGTAAGGATCCATGGATTTCCTTTGAGCATTGTCTCGGATAGGGATGTGAAGTTTATGAGTCATTTTTGGAAGACTCTATGGAGCAGACTAGGTACCAACCTATCTTTTGGATCAGCTTACCATCCTCAGACCGATGGGAAAATAGAGGTGGTTAATAGAGTGCTAGGTAACCTTCTAAGATGCCTAACCAAAGAGTATGGATAGATATGGGACTTGGTCATATCACAGGCTGAGTATGCATACAATGACAATGTGAATAGGACTACAGGGAAGAGCCCTTTTTAAATAGTGTATGGGATGAACCCAAGAGGTGTGTGTGAGCTCAAAGATCTAGGAGCTATGGAGAATAGGAGTGGACATGCAGAGGACTTCACTCAGACCATGAAAGAGATTCAGGAGCAGGTAAAGAAGACAGTCACTAAGGCTACACAAAATTTGAAGGATAAGGTAGATTTGTCAAGAAAAGATTTGCAATTTGTAGTAGGAGACTATGTCATGGTTCACCTCAACAAATCCAGGTTGTAGAAGGGTACATCAACCAAATTGTAGATGAAAAGAGTGGGACCATGCAAGGTGTTAGCCAAGTATGGAAAAAATGCATACAAGGTGGAGTTACCTGCAGATTTAGGAATTTCACCAATATTCAATGTAGATGATCTGATCAGATATAAGGGAACAGTTAGTAACTCATATTAGGAAAATAGGGAAATCTTCCAGGATGTAAGCAACATAGCCTTGCCCACTACAGCCAAGCTTCAGGCAGAAAGAATCTTGGAGTCAAGGGTGAAGAAGTCTACAAGGCATAAGGTGTATATGGAGAATCTTATCAAATGGAAGAAAAAACATGAATCTGAGGCTACTTGGGTAGATGAAACTAAGTTCAAGAAGCAGGGCATTGATGAATCACTGCTCTCTCTTCACATTCCTTAGAGTTTGTGCGGGGAGGGGGAGAATGGTGCAGGAGCACCTAGGAAACACTAGGCACTTAAGCAGTCTAGGTTGAATTTTGTTTTGATGTGTTATTTTGAGGTCATGTTGACCATTTAGTTAGCATTTGAGGTTTATGAATAATTCTTGATCTGTTGTGATAAGTAGAGTAAGAAGTGAAAGGATGGATGAGTTTAGCAACTCATCTTGCTTAGGTTGCTAACATTTGGCAAAAATTAAAAAACACAGTGGATTTTGTAACTTTGGCCATTAGGTCATGAATAAGTCCAACCAAAGAAGATAACTGATTGAGGAACCCTATTTAAGGTGTGCCTCGACCTGAGAGCAGGGTTGGAAGCTTTAGCATTGTGAGAAAACTTTGTGAATTGGAAGTAAAACAATGTTTTGTGAGTCATTTTCTGATCTTGCTTCAAGGAAGAGCTTTAATGGATTGAATTTATTACTATTTTGTACGAAGGATATAGTGTTGTTAGTTTTCTAAGCTTGTGTGTCTTTATTTAGTTCCTTTATTCATTTTTAATCATTGTTTGTAAATATTCTTGTTTTAACCCTGTTGCTGGTCTGAACCAGATAGTCAGGAAAGAATGGAGTGCTAGGCCACTTTCCCACCATACAAATTTTACGGCCTTTTGGGAACAGTGTCTAGACTCCATGTGTGTACATTTTGTAGGTTTTAGGGTTGGTGTGAGCATGGGAGCTGTCAGCAAGGTCTTGCCCTAGGCGAGCTAGGAAGAGCCCGACTAGGGAAGACAAGGAGTGCAAGGCACTTAACTTGCAGGGGTGATTGTTTCTTGTTGAATGTCCTTTTTGAGAAGGTAGGGGAAGGTCTTACCAAGGTCTGGTAAGTAGGAGGAGGTTCCACTAACTCTTTTGGTGAGTGAAAAGGCTTGACAGATTGAAGGCAACCAGAAAATGGCTTAAAACCCTAGTTTATGCCCATTTTCAAGATTTGGCTTTGTACGGATGATAAAGGCCCAAAACCCCAAAAATATTTGAGAGTTGTGAAATTGAACCAAGGACCTCAGAGAAAGAATGGGGTGTTCTTGGAATATTTTTGATCAAATACTATTTTACTCGGAGATGGAGGCCTAATTGGGGCTCTTGGCTAGTAGCCTTTTTTAACCCTAGATGAGGGTTTGTGAAAGCAATGAAAAGGTGAAGTGTTGTGAACATTCAGGAACCCTAGGAGGATGCTTGGAAACTATTGAAGGCATATCTATACCCTTAAAAGGTCTAATGGAGAGTTGAGGTGTTGTTAGTCTTTAGGGCAGATTAAAGGCTAATGAAGTGTTGAAGCATTGCCCCAAGTTTGGCTTGGTTGGCAGGGCATGACTTGATGGTTGGGTTGGCAAGGTGAACCAGGGGAATCTGCTCAAGCAGTAGGTCCTATAGGTTAAGGTGGTGGAGTGTGACACCATAGGGTCTTCCTAAAAAAGATCCAAAGCATGGAACAGTGAGTGTTTCCATCCAACCCTCCCTATCAATTGACTTCAGACATTTCATTATAGATGAACTCAGGAAGAGGGTTATGTTGAACACCAAATAGACAAGGCCTTGAAAATCAATAAGAGTGGCCTAGCTAAAGCAACTAGTTTCCCTCTTCCACTTATAGCCCCAGAGTTGGTAATGGCCTATCGGGAGTGTTATCACTCCAACAAAAGAATAATTGATCATGATGGTAGAGTATTGGTTGATTTGTCAGCCTACTCAATCAGTAGGACCTTTAGCATCCCTATCTTCAATAAGATGGAGGAAGTTGAGAAATAATTCACCAACCAAGTATGGAAGTTGGATAGCATCGGCTGCAAACAAACAATTAACCAGAATTGATTGAAGGAAAAAAGATCAAGTGGTGCCAAAGTCCCTCAAATGCTATACATGAGTGAATTCTTTGAGGAGCACCATGATCATTTTGCACTCTTAAGTAGGGTAATGGATTTTACCATAGAAACATTCTTTGAGAACTAGATGTTTTATTTTATAGAAGAGATATTCAAGGACGAGACCTAATTCCATTGGGAAAAAATGATTAGTGAAAAAATGCATCAATAATTAATGGAGGTAAAGAAGACCTCTTGTTTATATATGAATTTTTATTTGGTCTACCTCTTGGTGGCAAAATTCCCATATAAAGGACTATTCTACACTGGAGAATTGGGAACCAAGTAAGGACAATTGAAAGCATATGATTGCTACCCTCAACTATAGTAAAAGAACTTTAAGGAGTACATAAGAGTAAATGATGCCTTCACCAGGCATATAATCAAACTCTTGGGAGGAGATTTTGAGCGAAGGATAACACATAGTTCAAAATCCTTCGTGAAGGGTTTTGGATATCTATTTATCTAATTCTTGAAGTTTACTTATATCAAGGTTGGGGGATTCTCGAGAAGACCTTACCGGTTAACACATTACCCGAATAACAAGATTATCATGTTGGAGGTAAGTCGACGACTACAAACTTTCCACACCTTGTTAAGAAATAAACGCAGAGCAAGGGTCCCATATCCCCTCACTCTTGGACAAGGAATGTATGGTTTCCCTACTACCCCATGTGCAAAATAATCAGAGAAAGAGTTGGTCGAGTATAATCTCAACCTTCATACAAATAGAGGAGGAATAGACCCCAAGGATAAGTTGAAGAAATGGGTTAAGAGATAGTTTTCCCATGGATCTCATGTTGAAGAATTTTGGGTGAATTGTAAGGATGGCATGTGTGGTTGTGCCACTATATGAGAATGACCCTCGTATTCATCAAATCAATCATTTTTTTTCAAGTGCCACACCAATTTGTTGATGATATAACATGATATATTAAACTTATGGTGCCTTGATGAATGCAACTTTTCCAGTGATAGACTAGGCCGAAGAGGAGGTCATTGACCTAGTTGTTGTCACTTTCCCTATTGAGAATAGAACAACACATTACCAAATTGAAGGAACAAGGTACCAAGCATACATATGGATAGATTGAGTATAAAGTGAGTAGTGAGGCTGATAGTGGTGCTACTACAAAATCCTCTAGTGAAGCACCAAAATCCCCACCTGTTACAAGATTCAAAAAGAGGAAGGAGGTTCCTGAGTGTAACCTTAACCACAAAGTATATAACAGAAAGCCAACAAAAGGACCACCTCCACAAAAGAAAGGAAGAATACGAACCTTTGTGCTAGAGATGCCAACCATCTAAGAGGAAGAGCCCCAGTCTAAAGAAGAAGAATCCAAGCCTCACTCTCCACCACCCACTGCCTCTACTTCTATCATCACTACTACTACCACCACTCTACCTCCTCCTACGCAATATTTTCCTATCTCATCTCCACATGTAGTGGACATCTCTATCCACCTTTCTTCCACCTCTCCAATGACTCCTGTGGTAGTGTTGGACTCTTCTTCCTCCACTACTTCCCCGCTATTGACTTCTTTTCTCCCACCTCCCTTGCCTACTCGATCCACTTTTCCTTGTTCTCTAATGACAACCACTATGAGAATACCCACTCTGTCACACGCCTTCATGGATTTATGTAGAATCTACCCACTAAAATTTCTAGGGTAATGCTCAACCCCAAAGTCCAAGAATTTATGGCCCTACTTGCTGCTTCTTTTCCACTTCCTCCACCACCAATTGATCCACCAAAGATGGGGGTGAAAATTATAATTTTCAAAGAAATGAAGTCGCTTAGTCTAAGGAAACCCAAGGGAGCTTTAACTGATATTACCGATGAACTTGAAGATTCTAACAAAGATGAATACTTTGAAAACCTAGAGGGAGGACTTAACATAAATATTGATAAGGTGGCCTCTAATGAAGAAGTGTAGCAAAGCTCTGAGGATGAAGGAAATGAAAAGCTTGATGATATTTATGAGGTTCAAACCTCGGATCAGGAGGAGGAGATACTCCGGGAACATAACGATGTAAGTGAAGAGGCTATCCAAGAAGGACACCACTCTAAAGGGGAAAAAATTAATATTGATACAAATGTTGAAATCCTGGGGGAACCTTCATGAATAGGCCAAGAAAAATTCCTTAGGCAAGAAGAAAGACTACCAAAAGTGGAAATTCCTCTTGAGAATTTTGGACTCAAGGAAAAATGAGAGGGGGGTGAATCAGTGTTCAACAAATTAAACTTTCAATTCAGATCTTAAACCATTTAAAACGCATAAACAAACATAAAGATGGAAGCACATGAACAAGATGATCAAAACACCATAACACCAATATTTTTACATGGAAACCCTGTTAGGGGAAAAACCATAGTGGAGATTAATCCACAATTATACTCTACTAAAATTATGAATAAAAGGGAATGCCCTTGCATTTAGGCACACTGCCTAGAGCTGACTGCTCAAAATAAGGCTCATTAACTTACCAAATGTTTGTGATTACAAAAAAAATTGAACTGAGAAGATAACATCTACAAATGCTTGGATTTAGTTTTGATGAAGCACATAAAATAGATTTTGAACCTTCTATTTTATCCTACAACTCGCTCTGCTCTTCTTTTCCTTAATTCACAATAATCTTCTCCTGCTCAAGTGAAATTTACTCAATCGATCTTTTGATATTCACTCATAAAACTGCTCTACACTTTTTCGTACATACACACCTTCTCACCACTTCATCCCCTCTTTAAAAAATGAATTACCAATTTCATATATATATCTGCTACCAAAGATTTTAATCACTTAAGTCAACTTCAACAAAAACATAAAATATTCTCCAACAGTCGGCTCAAATCACAAGTTATATTTAATGCGCACTCACAAAGATTGGTTAAAACATAGTTGGGACCCAAAACAATATTCTCAAACTTAGAAAAAATTAAACAACTACCCCTTATACATTTGTGACATGCTACATTCATTGAGTCGACCACAATGAGAAAATTAATAGAAAATCATTCTATTGAATCTCCTAACTTGCACACCGATTGTTACAACACCGCAAAACTTACCAATAAGGTAACATACATTCTCAACAAACTTTCCCTGGGATCCAAAACACAAAATGATGATTCGGTGAAGAATATAGATCAACTAACTGACCAAATACCCTATTCTTCATGCTTTCTTCCAATAACACATTGATCTTTACATATCTTGTTGGTATAAGTAGATCTTGATCTATGGACCAAGATAATGACTTCAGTTGCCATCAATGACAACACTAGAAGCCATAAATAATCTCCCCAAGCCATATGCCAATAGAGAAAGGGCTAAAAAAAAAGACAAAGAGAGCATTAAAGGGAAAGATGTTGATCTTGAGAAAAATGTAGACATCAGGCATGAAGAGGATAAAGGGACTTCCCTATAGCAACATGATCTCACTAAGGAAAACATTGCCTCCATTGAGAAATACAAAGGAAAGGTTGTGCAGAATGAAGGCTCGGATGAAGAGGAATAGGATGATGGAAAGATTCCTAGTGATGATGAGGATGAGCCTCAAAAGGAATAAGGAGACGAGGGAGGTGATCATGAATCACCCAAGGGTCAAATTGAGATTCCTAACTAGCTAGAGAATCAATTGAAGAAGAGGGATCCTATGGCCACGGACCCTAAAGCAAGGCTAGAGGTAATACTAGCTAAGGCACTAACTAGAACCAGAAAGGAGAAAAGCCCAAAATCCACTCTCACACTACAATGGATTCCTTTGGGTCCTAGATGATACAAATTCCCATCCCTATGATAGAAAAATATATAGGAGTCATGAAAGGTCAAGGCTACAACATATCCACCATTAACTTGGGCCCAATGACCTGTGAGTAGAAGATTGGTGACTTAAATGGGTCAGTGGCCACCATTGTGCAACAAATGAATAAGGAAAATTCCATGAAAGAGGATTTGAAAGCACAAGTGGCAAATCTTACTACCTACATCCAATAGTGGATGTCAATAGAAGAAAAAGCTCCAAAAAAATCATTAGAACCACCCTCATCGCTCTCAAAAGAAGATATCAATAAAATCAAGAAAATTAAGAATTGGACCAAGTCCATGAAAAATTGGTTCAAAAAAGTGGTATCTACTAGGGAAAAAGGGATCGACCATGTGGTCACCATTTATAACAGGTATCAAAGCTTGAGAAAGGATATAGAAGACATGATGTACACATATAAAGAATTCCCAGAGATGTATATGATCACTTATCCTAATTTGGAGTGCATCATTAAGATTCCACAAGATATCTAGGAGAAGTAGTTGGGAATCACAAAAGAGGATCACTAGTTGGTAGAAACTTGGTTGATGAAATTAGAGCATCAAATAGATAGTGCAGAATAGTTAAGTTTGATGATTGATTTTGAGGTTCCCACCCAAGAATTAGATTCAGAGAAATTCAAGCCTCTATTCTACCAAAAAATGGAACAAGAGGTTGGTGATACCCTGTCACTAGACTTTATGGACTTTTCTATGAGGTCCTTCATTTAGAAAGAGAAAATGATTGAAGCTTACTCAAAATTTATGGAGAATTAGAAATAAATTAATGAGAGAATCAAGAGGATGTCCTTATAGATCCTCAAGTCCAAACTCTTCAAGGAAAATAAGCTTATATCAATGTTTGGAAAGTTCATGGAGTATGCCAATGCTTAGAAAATGGTAGGAAATCCCATCATTAATGATGAATACTTGTCAAAATAACTACAAAGGATGGAAACCACTAAAAGACAAAACTATTACAATGTTAAGGCCACTAAATGACAAAATAGGGAAAAAGACAAGCATGTATTTTATATTGCTATATATTTGGGGGTTGGTGAAACCCTAATGTAAAATGAATCTAAGCCACACAATGCAAATGAATCTTGTCCATTAATTTACTGTTAAAAAACTATAAATAGGGGTCTACTCTCATTTTCAAGGAGAGAGATGAGTTGTGTAAAGACATGCTACAGGAAATTAATGAGAATAGCATGGTTTTATGGATTCTTGTGTTTTCTTCTCATCTATGCATGATTCATTCTCTCAACTTAGATTTTAGCTTTGTTGTTCTAGTTTTAAGTTTCTTTTAGTTGTTAGTTCATGTTGCACTTTAATGGTAAAGAATGTTATGGTGTTGAAATCTTCCTTGCTCATAAATTTTGTTGTCTATTGATGATAAACAATAGTGTAAAGTTAGTCTGAGAATTTTTCAGATTGTTACACTAAATTTCATCTATTGTTCATGCTTTAATGGTGAATTTATGGTTTAAAATCTACAAACCTTAGAATATTGTACTAGTTTCATGAGATTATAGGCTTCCCTTGGTTAAGTGGAACTTAGTTTTAGCAATGTTGTAGACTATAGCATCCTTCATTGTTACTATTCAACATTAATTGTAGGTCAAGGAAACTTATTATCCCTTTTTCCTTTTGAACTTTCTTTACAATTGAAGTAAAAATAAAGTTCTAGTGTCATTCCAAACATAAATCTAATGACAAAGATGGAGTTTTTGATTGTTGTCCTAAACTTGCAGTAGCTATTCTTCATTTCTAGAATTTACAAAAATCCTTTTGGTAGACCCAATTCCCTCTAAACTTAGTGACCACAAATTCCCTTTGTGATTACCAAAAAATCACATCAAACAGCTAAAAAATCCAAAACATTGTAATGAACTAACACTCGAGAGACCTTGGGGTGATTTCTAAAAATTAGTTGCATAAATTACCTTTCAAGAGAGATAGCATACTTGTATGTTGTCTATGTTGAGAAGGTGAAAAAACATCCATCAATAGAACTAGTGCTAGAAGGAAGGTCACTAGGCTAAGTTGGATTGAATTGGGTCCTCTTCCCATGAAATTTCTCATAGAGTGCTTAGATCCACTTGATGTCCATCCATCCCATTCCTCCCCTTCACTCTCGAAAGAACTTCCTCCCATTCATTCCAAACTTCCTTTCCACCCTTCACCTCCTATATCCAAGGTGTTGTCCCCACCCCTATGCCTCACATCCAAGGCATTGCCCCAACTATTTCTCCATTACAGCCTCAAGGTTTTGTAGCATAGAAAGTGAAAAATCCACCCCCACGATGGCTTGGATAGATAACAAACTTTCTCAATTTTCCTTCAATTACTCTCATGACATGCCTAAGAACTCAAAAGGCTTCTACACCAAGTTCCACCCATGTCACCTATAAAGGATGGTGGAAGAACATATTAAGATCTTCCAAACAACATTGAAAGACATGCATATTGAACATGAAGATGTGGCTTGTAAACTCTTCCCTTACTCATTGGGAGATGAGGCCTTTTATTGATACATCCATATTCCAACTAGATCCATCCCCACTTGGTACCAAATGAGTAACACATTCTTGCAAAAGTTCAAAGTTCCCATCAACCCCAATGAATTGTATTAGCAATTCATGTATGTTAAGAGAGAAGTCAATGAGCCTATTAGTTCATTCAATGACCGATTTCATAGGGCTTTTATGAAGTTGTATTCACCTTATGTGGTTGAGGATTCCTCAACTAGGTTGGTCTATTATGTAGCCTTGGATGATATCACATCCACATTAGTGAAAATGATGTGCTTAGTGCTTGCTAGATTAGTGGATGCATATGTAGAGGTGGTCACAATAAGAATGAACTTGGGGCAGCATGTTGCATGTTCATTTCCCTCACTAGGGCCAACTTCTCAACCAGCTCAAATCCAAGGGATTACCCATCCTTTGGCCAATCAAATTCCCATGTTGAATCAAGTCCCTCAGCTACCAATAGTGCCACATCTAGGGAAGCCATTGAACCATGCGTCTTTAGTACCTCATTACTTGTAGTCTTCATAATAGTAGGATTATACCCAATAGCCTCAAGTTCCCTCATACCTGTAAGGTTCTAAGTTCCCAATGTCCCAACAAAACAAACATGTGACACAACCTGTATTCCTTCAAAATTTGATACCACAATAGAAAAATGTGGAGATGGATCACATTGATGAGCTGACCAAACTAGTCAAGAAGCTATCTATAGAGATGACATATTTGAGAAACTAGAATAACTAGCTGCAATCCTCTCAAAGGAGGATTCAAGCCAATCTCAATCAAGAAAATTATGATTCAGGCACACCTACTAGATAGAATTATGAACGAGGTTAGACTTTAGGGAAAGGCTTTGAAATAAGGCCTTCAAAAAGGAAAAATATAACATGGAACACAAGGCCAAACAATGAAGGTGTCCCCACGCCTCTTGATTAGTTGAGTGGTGCCAACAAGACAACAAGTGGAGTTTATCTAGTTGAGTCTACCTTGTCCGAATAGTGCCAAATCCACAAGATGAACATTCGTTCTAAGTTGGATTGCATGGAATTCCATACTATCACAAAAAAATTTCAAGTAGAAGTCTAGAATGTAGTTAATGGCTCAGGTTGTAGGGACTTAGTTCCCTTGGAGCCATATGATTCATTGGTGCTGGTGGTCAACCAGGCTCCTTTCCCAAAAAGTGAAAGCAACATGCCCAAGAAGGAGGCTACATCCAAAGATGAAGAAGAAAAAGAGGTAAGTAATGAAAGCTCTGTAGCTTAGCTCTTCGATCTAGTAGATAAGGGTCTAATAGATGAGGAAAAACCACACAAGGATGAGATTCAAATGTTTCATCAAAGGGATTCCCCATACAACTTAAGGAATAGACAAGTTGGTGGCCCTTTCATGACTTCTACTTCTCCCAACAACTTTAGCACCTCGCTTGATCCTAATGCCAGTAAAAATCCTACCAATCCTCACATTCTTGCCCATTACTTCAATAGGAATAGGCAGCCAAATCAAAATTAAGATTGTCCTATGAATTCTTCCCAAGGAAAATATTATGAAGCAAACATTGAAAAAATGGGGGAATATGTAGCCGAAGAATTCAAGAAAGTTAAGTTGAGTCTTCCAGATTTTGAATTACTTAGAGTCTAGGAAATTAGAAATGACTTCTTTAGAATGCTCAATGGGACTAATCCATGAAAGTCAACCTAAGAATCATCTTCCAAAGTGGTTTCATTTGATACCTCCCAAAGCAAGCTTGCAATTCAAGAAATCTGGGAAAGAAGCCCAATCAGCCCCCGAATCAGCAAGTAAACAAGCAACCAACTAAAGAGTTCAAACCATGTGCAACCAAAGGATAAATCCAATGAAAAAGACAAGGCTCAAGTGGTGCAGGTTGACGTTTCAATGGGGTTGTTTGAAGGGAAATTTGAGACCCCTTTTTTCCTGACAATAATTAGAATATTTGGAAAAATCCTACATAATTGCCTACTTGATTTAGGAGCCTCAGCCAATGGCATGCCATTGGTAGTATGCAAAGCCTAAGGAATAACTCCTAGCCCTTCTCGATGAAAGGTAACTCAGTTGGATAAGACATAAGTGAACATATTTGGGGAATTAAACAGGATTCCCATGTAGATTTTTGTGGACCCAATAGTCTAGTAGGTCATAGACATTTAGGTTGTCGACATCCCAGACACCTACGACATCAAACTCGAAAGAGATTTCACCTGAGCATTGAATGGTTATGCTATAATAGATTGTTCCAACCTATTGCTACATTGGAAGGGGCTTCCTAATCATATCTGCATTGATTAAGAGCCTCAAATGAAGTTCATGATCATAGAGTACAATAACATGAATGAGGTGTTGTTCATAGAGACAGAATTGGAAAATTATTTTCCTATGACATATAAAGATGATGAAGAGTTCCAAGAAGAAGAAGTGGTCAAAGAATTCCACATGTTGTGCAAAGCTCCTATCAACCTAACTTCCCTCCAGAGTAGCATGAAATTATTGATTAAATCAAAATATGAAGAGCTACACCAAGTGTAAGAGAGGGGGACCAACCACATTCAAGTCTATAGGTCATAGAGATCGAAGTGTGGAAGGCTGCCCTAACTTACTCAACTTTAAGGCATGTTTACATATGAAGGATGGGAATGATGAGGACTATCAGGTCCTTCGATCACTCTATAGACACAAAACTCAGAATGGGGCTAGATGAGTTAGTTTTAGGGTTCAACACTATATGTCACGAAGCTCTCTGCTTGAGGATGAAAGCACGGTTTTGGGATGGTAGTGCCATGTGCTGGAATCTCTTGGGTGTGCTAGCATTCGTATGACTAGAGGACCCAAAGTAAAATGAGAACTTCTAGAAAATGAGTTTACAACCTAGCTAATCACTTCCAAAGGGCCAAAAAAAATCTATAAAGTAGGTAAGATATGAATGAATATGATAAATTAAATATACAAGAGTTAGCATGGCAAGAATGATCTCACAAAGATACTTGTTCAACAGCTAGCTCCAAATGCATGTCCACCTACACAAAATAAAGATGGAAATTTTTTGGTGATGTATAGGGGCTTTCCTCAGTCAGACTCCCGTTTTGGTGTTTCCACCTCCACAAAAAACCAAGTTTGCAACAATGGAGAAATATATATGATAAAGAAGGAAATGAAGTAAAGAACACAAAAACACTACAAAATAGTAAGATGTTACGCAACCAAATCATAGAGGAGAGGAGTGAAAATTCTTACCACCTCCACCAAGAGCTAACTAGATAATGGAGGAAAAAATGAGAGGACTCAAGCACCTATTGCAATGGTGTTATTCCATACTTGCTCTACAGAGTTGATGGAGTGTTTTTGCAGCTATGGAGTACCAAAGTGTTGCTAAAAGTGCTTGAGAATTCAAGAGAATACTAGAGGTTGTGAAGAAGATGGATTGAATGCTTAGAGGATGTGTAGAAGATGAAATACATGAAAAAGGAGTGAATTTGAAGGATAGAATGAGGAAAACAACCATATTCGGGATGATTAGTCGAAGAGGGTGTTACAAATTGACCTCCAATGGGATGTGTAATGCCTTTGTAGGCTCCAGATGAAGGATTTTTCTAGGGACATAAGTGCACCATGTAGATGTTTGCATGTATTGTGGGCATCCCTAACAATTATTCATCTTCCAACACACAAAATGGATGCCAAGGGGAATGAAGTGGGCTTATGTGGAATTTAGCCTTTGAAATTTGTTTTCTAAAGTGAGGAAGGGTAAAAGGAGAATTTGCATAAGGGGTGCAAATTCACTCCTATACATTTTTCCCTCACTTTAGCAAGCATGAATACTAATGAGTGCTTTGGTAAAGTAGATCAAAGAAGTAGTAAAGTTATAAATGTATACCTGAACCACCGAAAAAATAGACCACAATTTGGTGAACTCGAGAGTGTAGGACAAGCAAAGGACTTCATAGCCCTACAAAACTATGAAGCCAAAGAATGAAAGCATCTTAAAGGCCAATGAAAGTACAAGGAGGAAACCCCCAAGATCTCTCACATGAAGAAAGCCCCAAGAAGAAAGTTTTCCATAGGCCGGAAAACCTACAAGGAAGATGTCCACCAAGATCTCTCACATGAAGGATAATTAGAAAAGTGCCTTATAGACCCAAAAACCTACAAGGAAGCATCCCCCAAGATTTCTCACATGGAAGAAGCTAAGAAAGTGCTATACAGACCCGCAAACCTTCCAGGAAGGTGTCCTTCAAGATCTCTCACATGAAGGATACCCAAAAAAGCATGCTATAGAACCACAAACTTGCAAGGAAGCCACCCCCAAGATATCTTGCATGGAGAAAGCTCAGAAGAATTTCCCTATAGGCCTATAGACCTGCAAGGAGGCATCCCCCAATATCTCTCACATGGAGGAAACCAAAGGAAGGGGACTCCACAAAGTCATAAAGTGGCTTCACATGTGCACCTATAAAGCAACATGTTTACCTGTAGATAGAATATGTCAAAAAGTGGCCACGCAAGTGAGCGAATAGACAATCGAATAGACCATTAATAAGTTGGAAATTTTCAAAGGGTTCCCTTAGGAACTTGGTATGAGGAAGGGGTCCTCTTAAGGGACACATTGTTTAAAAGCAAAAAAGAGATGTTTCTTTCTCGAATCGATTCATCATCAAGGAATCCTTTTGAAAGATGTTCACTTCATCAAGGAATTCGAAAGGAAGAATATGCCCCCACATGAGGGGAAGGTCAAAGTTTCTCCCACCTGGAAGGAAGGTTCTCAATCCCTTTCTTTACGAATCCATGATGAACGAAACAAATTTTGTTATTATTTCAAGTTGATAATGTAATTATGGAAAAGGAGTTTGTGAAGATTCTCGAGAAAATAGTTATTGCCGATGAATGAATTTTATGAAAATAAAAATGTTATAGGAGTGGCATTTTCACACATTAGAGGGAAAACTCAAGCAAAGAAGAGAGAAATATAAAGGAAAAGATAAAGAGAAAAGAACATAAACACAAGGCACAAGAGTATCCTGATTTTTTGAGGTTAGAACTATTCATAAATATATATAGTTATAGTAATAGCAAATAAAATGAAATATCATCAACCCGCTACTCTATTAGACCACGTGAAGAATGCATGAGAAGAAAAAGTAAAAAAAAGTAAAAACTTGGGTCAACATGGAAGGGTAGCCTAAATGGACCCAACACTTTGCATCCTCCCCAATTGATCAAAAATCAAGTCACAAACATGGAAGAAGGTTTCTGACACAAAAAATGTGCCCATATCCAATCACTAATAGGGGTGACAAGGGTCATCCAAGCACAAATAACATGATTGTATGGGGGAACACATCACAACACACACACACACACACACATCTAATCTAAAGATAAAGAAGGTGCCTCCTCTTAACACTGAATGACCAAGAGGTTGTCCACTTCAAATTCTATATTATCATAGGGAGAAGGAGGAAAAACCTGCAGTGGTGGAATGTTAAGAGGATGGGCGTCAAACCCTCCTTCAATAAGGGCTAAGGAAGCGGGCCCCGCAAGGTCCTCTCCACCGAGCTATTGTGGAGCTAAGGTCAGAAATTTCATGATGATCATCAAAAAGGGTGGAACGTCATCCAAAGATTTAAACATGCACTTAATAAGGGTGGAATTTTTTACCTTAATAGATAGAGAAGGTTGTGCCGAAGATTCACAACTAGGCTCACCAAATGACTCGAGAGTGGTGAAAAACTCAAGGGAAGTTGGGATTGGTTCCGTCTCTAGGCTAGAAAAAGTCAACATAGGACCACCTTCTAGGGAAGGTGGGATCTTTCATTACTTGAAAGACCACTCTCTACCTTCTACTTCATTGGGGGAAGTGAACTCCCCATAGACGAGGCAAGAGGTGCAGAGGAAGAGGAGGCAAAGAAAAGCATAGTAGACATGACTAAAGTTTTTTTCATATCTATAGGTTTAGGGAAAGGAAGGACATCTAGGAGGGACATCAAGAGAGATGACTCCACCAAAGGAATGATGAACACCTAAACCATTTTGGGGTTAGGCATGTTTGTACTCACAACGGAAGCCAGAAGTGATACAAAACCAGGTTGAATAGAAGCAGAGGGGAGTGGAGAGGAGGATGTGATAGAAGGCCCTAATATAGGGGTGGTCGTCTCCTCTTCCTTCCTTTTTAAGGTGGCTTGCTCAACCATGAGATCCTTTCATTAGTGCTTTTTCTTGTTCTTAAGATGATTTCAGTGACTCTTTGAACTAGAGGCTAGAGACTATGAGGGAATAGAAGGTTCCTACTTAGCTATGGGAGTGTCCACTATAGGATTTTGGCAAAGAAACAAACTCTTGAATAGGATTAGGAGGAATAGGTTGAGTAGTAGCAGGGGGAGTTGACAAAGGTGCGTCAACAATGAGCCTCTTCTTGTTCACTAATTTGGCAGAAGGAGTAATAGGAGGCTGTAGAGGTCGAGACAAAGAGGACTCTCCATATGGACCTTTTCCTCTACCATACAAGTAGTACCAAGGTGCAAGCAGTTTAGTAGGGAGGTCTGATATCTTGATGTTGGGTCTACACCAAGGAGGAATCATTAGATTGAATATGTAAAATCCAGGCTTGCTAATCGAATACTCCTCCTAAGAGAGGGGATGAATGAGTCATCTTGATAGGAGGCAAGCTTCTCCTTTTCTTTTTCGAGAAGGAGAGGTAGCCAATTTTTTGCAATAGGAAGAGCCAATTTTGGTTATCCTTTGTCCCTAGTCTTGTGATTTATGTAGTTCTTATAAATTAGGTCCATTCTTGGAGGAAGCGGACCAACCAAGGTGGGCCAAAAATGGTCTAATGAATATCCCCCATGTGACACCAAAGACTAGTATCAAGTGTCATGCACTACGTGCACAACACCTTCATGGGAGAACTTTAGATATTTATGAATATTGGAGGCAATTCCATTCATGGAAGCTAGCCAAGGTATGCACAACTTCATCCTAAATAGTTCTGACTCTGAAATAACATTGAAAACAATGTCAACAGCCCTAGGTCAAACCAAGACGGAAACAGTTATCAAGCCATATGGTTTCAGACAAAGACCATTAAGTGTACTAATGGTAGAATTCATTTCTTTGTATTATTTTCTATGTAAAAAATTAAGCCACAATGTCTCTTCTATGATAACATTCACTCGACTCACAGGGTCTACCAAGACTCCTCTCACAATGTTACCATTGAGGTGAGCAGGAATATAGAAAGGAGAGGGCTTGTTATTTAAGGGTAAGTCCTATGAAGTGAATGTTACATCTAGCGAGCTGATCATAGGCTATGCGGTAGAAGTAACTGTAGCCATGTTGACATAGGCCTTGGGCAAAGTGATAGAATCAGTGGAATTAACAATCATGTTAGTAGAATGCAATAAAAATGGGTCTGTGTATATCTAAAATTCAATGTTCACTTTCACCATCAATTTATTTGGATTTTGTTTGCTACCATTAAGATGAATAGTACTGTCCTTGATGCAGTCCTGTATCTCATCACGTAGGTGCATACAGTGTTCAATATCATGTTTGTTGACTCGATGGTATTGACAGTAAGTAATCCCATCATACCAATAAGTGTAAGGTTCCTTAAGAGGTTTAGGGTTTGGAAAGGTTATGATCTTATCCTTCACTAAATTTTGTAATATGAAAGAATAAGATTCGACTAACTTTATAAATTTTTAGTTGCATTTGAGGCCCTTGTCATCCGCAGAGGCTACCACATTCGCAATGGCTTTACCTTTCCTATAGATTAATACAATGCAATTTCCTTCAAAATGAGAGTGGGAGGTGAATCCCCTAAACTAAACCACCATCTGTTGATACTCTCATAGGGTTGCACACAAATGCATGACATAAGGATATTTCATAAGGGAAATTTTTTTTTGCCAAGGCCTTTGTAAGTTCCCTATGAATACCTTTTGCATGTTAGAATCGGACAGTGGATATGATATTTGTGAGAAGAGTTATTGATATCACACTATAAAATCAGTAATATTTTCATTACCTCGTTTACATCAGAAAAGATCTGAAAACATCATATTCAACACAATGTTAGCTTGAAATTGTCATAGAAATTGGTTTAAAAGTTGGTGAGAAAATTAAATTATTAGGCAAGGATCAGTACCACTCAAGTGTTGTATCCTTGAGATATCAAGGGAATAGTTTGGTCATCAATGCATTGTGATGGAAGAATTTTGTGCATAGGGCATTAAAGGTGGACACATGTGTTTGTGGGTCCCCTTTGCTACCATATTTTTTGAATTTAGGAATCTCCATTCCCTGAGGGAAGGGATTGTTTAGGATTGCAACTGATAGCGGGCTATGCCACAAGAAGGGTTGGAAGATAGGCAAGGTAGAGGCTTGGGAGAGACTCACTAATTATCTCTACATCTTACCCATATTCTAAAGAAGAGTGTTCAAAATAAGGTCATTAGAAGATATAGGGCCAGAGGAACCTCCTCCAGAACCACCATAGGAGCCACCACAAGAACAATCAATGTGGCCATCACCCAAACTGTTATCATAGCTATCGCCACCAATAGGGCCTCCACCAGAGCCACCTTTGCTTCCAAAGCCACCACCATGACCTCCACTAGAACCGCTTCCACCAACACCACCTTTGCTACCAATGCCACCGCCACTACCAAAACCCCCACTACTCATCCTACCAAAGCCTCCACCACTAGGGGTGAAGATGAAACCCAAAGGGATATTGTTTACTTTGATAGTGTCAGATCCCTCAGAGGCGGAGGGGATGTTGATCAAGCGTATAGTATCGATCATGTATACAAATGTAGGACGCATCGATAATCCTAGCTTTCTCTCATGATATTCAAAAGTGGCTCCTCATATAATATTAGGATTTCTTGGAGGAGCACATGCATTAGTCACACTAGAGAGACTAGTCAAGAGTTCTATGCCTATTCGGTCTTTTCCCACCATATACTTTAGTTTTATAATAACCCAAGCAGCTCTTGCCAACTTCGAGTCTCTTTCCAAGTGTTGTACCAATTCATCCAATGGTTTGTTGATGGTGGAGACATATTTAGCAAGAATATGAATAGCCTCATTCTCTTCTACCAATGATGGTGTAGGAGATGCAGGAGGAGTGGAGAAGTGGTTTCTCTCATTAGAGAATCCTATCTTGCACCTCAACAATTGATCCTACATGAAAAAACCAACAACAGGATAGAGAAAAGGCATGTAGAGAAACTAGTATTGACCTTCATCCTTTCCATCGAAAGGTTTCATATACTTCTCCTAACAATATACCTAGAGGTTGTGGACTAGGTTGTGATGCTCATAAACTTCCACAACACTCAGGTACATAACAACCACAAGGTACAAGGGAAAAGACTCAACACCAATAGATGAATAGATGTTGGTTCATGTCAGGTTCACCAAAAATGTAATAGAGGGCGACCAACTACATTCAGGGCCCTAGGTCACAGAGAGCTAAGAGAAGAAGTCTTCCCGAACTCACCTTGACTTAAAGGGGTGTTTAGAGATGAAGGATGAGAATGATGAGAACTATGAGGTCCTTTGATCACTTTGTAGACCTAAAACTTAGAATGGGGCTAGGTGAGCCAATTTTTGAGTTCAACATTATGCCTCATGAAGCTCTCTGACCCTAGAAAAAAGTGTGGTTTCAAGACAACAACGTAACACATTGGCATCTCATAGATGTGTTGGCGTTTGTACAACTAAAGGACTGAGAGTACAATGAGAACTACCAAAAAATGAGCTAATAGCCTATCTAATCACTTCCAAAGATCCAAAAAATAGCTATGAAGTAGGCAAGATATGAATGAATATGATAAAGTAAATATACAAGAGTTAGGGTGGCAAGAATGATCTCACAAAGGTACTTGTTTTCTAGCTAGCTCTGAATGCATGTAAACCTGCACACAAGAAAGAAGGAAATTTATTTGGGTTGTATAGGGTTTTGCCTCAGTCATAACCTAGTTTTGGTGTTTCCACATCCACGGAAAAGAAAATTTGCAAAAAGGGAAAAATATATGATAAAGAAGGAAATGAAGTAAAGAACATAAAAACACTACAAAATAGTAAGGTGCTACCCAACCAAATCATAGAGGAAAGGAGTAAAAATGCTTACTACCTCCACTAAGAACTAACTAGCTAATGAAGGAGAAAATGGGAGGACTCAAGCCCCTACTACAATGGTGTTATTCCAAACTTGCGCTATGGAGTTGACAAAGTGTTGTTGCTTTGGAATGCCAAATTGATGCTAAAATTTCATGATAATGCAAGAGGATACAAAAGAGGATGCTAGATCTTGTGAAGAAGATGGATTGAATTCTTAGAGGATGTGTAGAAGATGAAATGCATGAAGAAGGAGTGAATTTGAAGGAGAGAATAAGCAAAAAAACCATATTTGAGTCAGTTAGTCCAAGAGGGCATTACAAATTTTGACCTCCAATGGGAAGTGTAATGCCTTTGTAGGCTCTAGATGCATGAATCTGCCAGGGACGTAAGCATATTGTACAAATTTCTACACATCATGCAAGCATCCTAGACCATTATTCCTCTACCGAAACACAAAACAGATGCCAAGTGGAATGAAGGAAACCTGATTATGTGGAATTTAGCCTTCAAATTATGTTTTCTAAAGTGAGGAAGGGTTAAAGGGGAATTTGCATAAGGGGTGCAAATTCGCTCCTATACACCAAGATGGTAACCTTGGATTGTTGGAAGACTTCCAATAATTCATGCATAAATGCACAGAAGATCAACTAAATTTAGGGCTAGAATTGATTTTTAGGAGCTACTACTACCAAGTTGGTGTAGGGTACATAATGTTTCTCATTCTGAATTTGAATGTTGCCTATGTCAAACAGCCATAGGATATATCAAGGGATAGGTCACCCAAAACGAAGCTAAAGAAGAATAGAAAGATCATAGCCATACAATATATAGGTGGAAATTCAAGGATGCGAAAGAATATACAAAACTAGGAAAGGAAGCACACTCAACAAACTCCAAATTCAAAGACTCTTCTATGTTTTGATGGGTCCAAACCCAACCAAGGAGTGGGAGCCAGCTTCAAGCTCATTAGTCCCATAAGTAAGACATACTTTTCCACCCATAGGCTTCAACTTTATTACACAAATAATGTAAGAAAATACAAAGCATTAGTTCATGGGATTTTGATGGCATTATTAAAGAAAGTAAAAAATGTTGCAAGTATTTGGTTATTCTAAGCTAGTTGTGGAAAAAGTTAGGAAAATTTACTCCTATCATGACAAAAGGTTAGAAAATTATAGACATAGGGTGTGGGATCTTATTGAGGACTTAGATGCATTTAATATTTAGCTTATCCCACGTAGTAAAAATCATACTATCGATGCATTAGCCCAAGCAGTAAGCACCCTCCAACCTTTTTCCTTAACTAGCTTAAAGAAATTAACTATAGAGATCACCTCTACCCCATTAGTGCCCCACAATGTAACCAAATTTTAGGTTTTTAATGATGATAAGAAAATCATTGACTTCATCACAAGCTCTGACATATTCACAAATCAAATTATAGATCAAGTAGAACCTAAATAGTTTGAACTTGACATAGAGGGAGTGATCAATCTTAAGAGAAATACAATACCAAGGGCCATGGTCTAGCTAGAAAGAATATTTGATTTGGATCAAATGAAAGACCAAGATTAGAAAAATAAGAAAGAGTTAACAGATAATCAATGTGATGCTCACAACGTGGGTATGGCTGAAGAAGTCAAGAATTTTTTTTATAGGAAAAGTTTGCACGCTAGAGGAAAGAAAAGGGATCATTGATGCCTTACACATTTATCATGATGTGATTGCTTATGGGCATGAAGACCTCGAAAAATATGATATATCCATCATTACTCATACCATTCCCCTTAAGCTAGTTGTGAGGTCATCCCAACAACATCAATGCTCGATCAATGCACTACTTGAACCTATTATCTTCAAGAAGTTTAGAATTTGTTGTCTACCCGAGTCATATTTCTATTCTAACATTCAATGTGGGTGGCTAACCTAGTTCTAGTTAGGAAAAAGAATAGTGAAATTATATTGTGCATGGATTTAAAGAATCTAAACAGAGCCTCACAGAAGGACAACTACCCAATGCCCTCATTAGGTGAAGTATTAAAAATAGTGAATGGGTCACAGATGATGTCATTTCTAGATGGCTACTCCGGATATAACCAAATTATGGTGTACTGTGAGGATAGGCATAAAATGACATTTGCCACAAAATGGGGAATGTTTGCATACAAAGGAATGTTGTTTGGATTGATCAACTTTGGTGCTAAATTTCAGTGTGCCATGCATATAGCCTTCAAGGACATCATCAGAAAGTGCATCAGCATATACATGGATGACCTCACTATCTTCCCAAACACAAGAGGGGACCCTGCCTCTAATTTTTGTAGGGTTTTCCATAAGTGTAGAAAGTTCAAAATCTCATTAAATCCAAACAAATAAATTTTTAGGGTAATCGAAGGTAAGATATTAGGACACATGATCTCAGAAAAATGGATCTCAACTGACCCCAAAACATCTAGGCTATATTGAAAATTCAGCCCCCATTTTGCAAAAAATAAATGAAGTGTTTCTTTGGAAAGATCAACTTCATCAGGAAGTTCATCACAGGCTTTGTAGAAATTGTCAAGCCATTGAATGCCATGCTCAAAAAAGATGTTAAAGTTGAATGAACGCTAAAATCCAAGCATAATTTTGAAGAAATTAAGAGGGCAATAGAAATGCTCTAGTGTTGGTCAGTTTAGACTATCTAAATCCATTTTACATCTACTCCTTTTCTTCAAATCATTCATGCACCAACATGCTAACACAAAGGATGACGAAGGGAATGAGCATCCCATTGAATTTATGAGTGCTCCATTGAAGGATGTAGAATTACATTATGAAAATGTTGAAAAAGAGGAATATGCCTTGGTTAGAGGAGTTAAAAAGTTTATACACTATATCTTGAGGAATAAGGTGTTTTCATTTGTTCCAGATCTAGTAGTTAAGACCCTGTTAATGTAGAATGAGTTAGGGGAAAGAAGAGAAAACTAGGTCACATTATTACAATAATCTGACATAGAAATTCAACCCATGAATTTGGTCCAAGGACAAGCCCTCACTCGCACCATAGTAGAAACAGGACCCAAGCTCATAGTGTAGTAGTACTAGTTGGAGGACACCTCTCTAGGAGAATGGTATGACGATATTGTCTATTAATTGTTGAACAACAAGTGTCCATCATGCTTGCAAGTTGTAAAAAAGTGTGCTTTGAGATTGAAGAGAAACAACTATATGTTGTAGGGATCCATATTATACAAGATAAATTATGAAGGAATTTATCTTAGGTGCCTTAGAAAAGAAGAATCAATTGAAGTTTTGAAATAATTTCCTAATAAGTTCAGTACTTATCATGGATCTAGCCCTTCAACTGCCCATCAGATTCTATGAGTTGGGTACTATTGAAACACAACCACATTAGATCTTATCACGTCTGTCAAACAATCACCATCCAGGAAAGGAATTTTTTTGTCCCACTCCAACTAGTCATGCAAGTAAGGAATTTTTCTCAATGGGGACTTGAATTCACCTGTTCGATAAGCCCACCATCCTCAATAGGGACTACTTTTGATTACTACACTAGATGAACTAAAGTGATAGCATGTAGGGAATGCACAATTGAATTAGTTAAAAATTTTATGGAAATTTTTATTTTGAATCACTTTGGTTGCCTATTTTCCCTTGTGTGTGACAATGGTCTTGCCTTTGCAAGCCTTAAATTTTCTAGTTGGGCCTTCGATTATGGGATCACACTCAAATTCTCCTCCAACTACTATCCCTAGGGAAATGGCCTAGCTAAATCTACCAACAAAAATATGCTAATTGTTATCCAAAAATTGCTTGATAAAAACCCAAAAGAATGCACACACAACTACGTTTTTGCCTGTGTAGATTGCAGTCATCACAAGGCTGCCTTGGGAAATTCCCTGTTTCACCTTGTTTATGGTGTAGAGTTTTTTTCCCAGTTCACCTCAAGATCCCCACGCTCCAATTTGTTAACACCTACTATGAAGAGGGAGAATTTCAAGAGGCACACCTTGTTGAATTTCCATATTTAGATCAAATCCATGACCAAGCAATAGAAAATTTCCCCAAACATTAGGGTATAGTCAAAATATGGTTTGATCAATGAGCCAAAGTAAAGGCCTTTAGGATTGCACATATAGTCCTCTATTGGGACAAGGCCCATGAGAAGAAACATGGACATGATAAATTTGACAAGCTCTAGCTTGGCCCCTTTCATATTTCTAAGATTATAAAAGATAATGCTTTTCAACTTAAGACCCTTACTGGAGAGGATGTCCCATTACTTGTCAAGGGGTAGTCCCTCAAGCATTATTTCCTTGATTGAGCCTTCCAAGCTCACCTCCTTTGTATATAGCTATACATAGTTAGAGTAGGTTCTTTTGCTTTGTTGATTGCTTTTGCTTTGCTTTTACTCGCTTTCTTGGCTTTTGTTTTGCTAAGGGTGTTTTCCAATCTTGATTTGGTGGCCATGCTTGGCTCATTAGTGGGCCCACATTGTTTCTTGCTCCCATCTGTTCTTTGAATAATTCTTCATGAGTGGCCAAAAAATTCTATTCACCCCTGTAAGGAAAGTTCCCCTACTTGAACTCCAAATTGAGTTAGGGCAGAACCCTTATTTAAATCCCTTCACATCTATCTTAGATCACACTTGAAATACAACTTAAGTACTCTTGATGAGTTATCACATAGACATTATGAGTTTGGAGTAGGTGAAAGATCTTAAGTATTCTCCATTGACCACTATGATTCCAAACCTACTATAAGCTTTAATGCTTATGCAGTTGAGCAGAAAGTATTGAAAGAAAATATGAAAAGAAGATAAAAGAGATAGAAAATGTGAAATAGGAAATTGTGTGGGCATGTGAACAACTCTATTGGGGCTATGGATGTCTAACTGGAAATAGAGAAATGTCTGTGGGGTCACAATGAAAACTCCATTGGGGATTTCGACACTTGGCTAGCCGTGGAGAAATATCTAGGTTACTTTTGGGGTTAGAAAACTTATGTAGCTTGCCTTAGCTACTTGATTGCTATTTTTTATGGTTTTTGAGGGATGAAAATGAATTCACTACACACACTTCGATGATATTTTGATGATCTAATTCAACCAAGGATCATGTTCTTTTCAAGTCTTTAGTTCATTTAAGGAAACTGGGTTATGGTCTATGAAACTAATTTTTTTTCTCCTAGTGAGTCACCATTCGTTGTGCCTATAACACACATGCACCATTCAAACTAGGGACCCCCTTTTTCTTTTTCAACCTCGATGGGTCATTTTCACCTTTGCCTCATTCTGTGTGCCCCTAATTCTAAGCTTATGATGGTCACATGCTATAAATTCATTACATTTCAATTGGCCAATTTTACCACCCCAAAACTAGCTAAGTTATTGGCCTCTATGGGTTTAGACTTGCGAGTTCCCTTCACCTTTTACCCTAGCATCCTTTGGGCCCTATGGACTCATGTTTTTGGGTCTCCCTTTGTGAACCACTATTATCGTCATACCGCTAGCTAGCGGCTAACTCCTAACATCTGCCCACATTGAACAACCCATACTTTCCTTCACCATCTGAGCCTTTGCTAAGCATCTAATGGGGTTTGGATTTCACATACCCACCAACCTAACTTGTTGTACCAAACATTTAATGCACAACATTAATGTCATGCTACCTATAAATAGAGGTGTCAACCTATCATTTTTACCCTTGCAATTTGAATTTCTGAAGACGAATATAGTGAACAAGTTGCCCCCACCCACACAAAATCCCACTATAAATTTATGTCAATTCTTCATCGGATTTGGTGCACTGTTCTAGGTAAGTTTTCATTCAAGCCTTTATGTAACGTTCATTTTCACAAGTTGGTGTTTTGGTAAATGGTAAAATATTTAAAATATAATCCCTCCATTATTGCAGCAGTTCCATTCAAGTCTCCCTGAGCCATCGGTACTACATTAGGTCTTCATTTAACACCTTGAAATCCTTCAACCTCAGAAAGAAAACATCTTTGCATTCATGTGGAACCCCACTCTTCCTTCTTCATTCTTCATGTGGTGAGGAACCCTCTATGACCTACACCATAGTTCTTGTCATTCCCTTTAACTTTGAAAACCTCCAAGAAGCGGCTAAGTCTTTAGGAAAATGCAGAAACCCTCTTGTGGGATTTCACTTGTGGATGGTACCTTCCATTTTGTTATCTTTTAACGGCTAATGCTTAACATCTTTTCACATGTCTGGACCCACACCAAACCTAAGGCCTTTGATAAACTACTAAATAAATCAATGTGGGCCCATCAATGTAGGTTTCCACTAGCAGATTGCCGCCTCCTTCTCATTGCTATCCCAAGTGCCAAGTCCTAAAGCCTTCCCATGCCACATGATCCACTTTTTTCTCTAATGTTGAATGGACCTAAACTCGGATTTTGTTTAAAAATTAACTAAGTCTAAATAAATTGCAGGAACCTCACTATGGGTGGACATTGTCGAAACTTTGTCTACCTATTTCTACTATCTAGCATCCAAGCGCCTGCATCCTCCCGCATTGCAGACTCTGTAGGTTGGTCATCTCTTGTCCAAGATTTCAAAGGTTGTTGAAGTAAAACCCAAGTTGGCGAGCTTGTTGTGGACCCACCTATGTGGACCTCCATCCCTTTAAGGCCATTCTTTAATGATGAAAACCTTAAGGTGACCCAATAATCTCCCTCTACACTTTCCAATACAATCAAACTATAAGGTATATCTCACTATGTTTGAGGTGCCTACAGGTTCCACAATGCAAAATTTTGTGTGTAGGTCACCACCTCCAAAATGTTGTTACTTAGCGGCTAATCCTAAGCGTCTTTCCACCTCATAGTGCCTACATGATCCAAACCTACAAAAGCATCAAGGAATAGTCTAATGATTCTAGGTGTCTCATAACTTGTTTCCACATGTACTTAACTATTCATTAAGGGATTTTCCATCCAAACCTATAGGGTGAAAATATCAATGTGGGTAGCTACCAGTGGGTCTCTATGGCCCCTTACTTGATGTTTAACTTCTTTCACTTTGACAACTTTTGCCTAGGAGAAACCTGCACCCCTAGGCCCACATTTTCTTAAATGGTCCAAATGAGCTCTAAATACTAAACAATGATGAATTTTATAAATGGTTATGTGCAGGATCATGATGGGCCAAAAAGTGGCAATATGATGGGTATGGGTATGTGCAGGATCATCATGGAAAAAACAGGACCTTAAGTGGCAAAAAATTCAAAAAAATCAGAGTTAGGCAACTTGACATAAAAAATTGAATAATTTATCTATATTATTTCAAAAATATGTAAGAATAGAATATATAGAAAATTGAATGCAGTTTCTAAACTACTAGGTTTCTTTTTAAAAAATCTATTTGGTGAAAATTTGAAATTTCAGTAGTAGTACTTAAATTCAGGAAAAAATAAATTGTAAACCACAACAAAATGATAATATTTTCTTTATATTATTTTAGATATAAGTAGAGGATTCATGTCCCAATGTGATGCATATTTTTTTGTAATTTTTTCCAAGTAAATAATTAATTATGAATTTTTAATTACAAATTTTAAAAATTTAAAACTTGTATGTTTGACCACCTTAACTTGGTCAAAACTTCATAAAATTAAATTTTATTCTTTTTAATCCTATAGTATGTGAAGCATATATGTGATGATGTTTTGGATTCAAAAAATGTGATATTGTTTGAAAGCTATAGATGTTTTTCAATCAACCTATCAATGAGGACTTTAGTCGTAATTCAAATAGAAAATGAATAATAATAATTTATTAAATTCAAAGTAAAGAATAATTTATATTGGTGGAAATCTAATAATATCCTTTAAAAACACTTTTCGTTTCATCAATTTTGGGTAAAAAAATGGTCATCAGCCACATGGGCCATCATATTAGTTACATATTGCCACTTTTTGGCCCATCATGATCCTGCACATACCTATATGTGGCCCTAACAACCTTTTTTTACCAAAAATTTATGAAATGAAAAGTGTTTCTAAAGGAGATTCTCAAATTTACACCAATATAAATTATTCTTTACTTTGAATTTAATAAGTAATCATTATTCATTTTCTATTTGAATTATGACTAAAGTCCTGATTGATAGGCTAATTGAAAAACATCTATAGCTTTCAAATGGTATCACATTTTTTGAATCCAAAACATGTGTCACATTCTATACTTCACATACTATAGGATTTAAAAAAGAAAAATTGAATTTCATGAAGTTTTGACCAAGTTAAGGTGGTCACACATACAAGTTTTTATATTTTAAAAGTTGTAATAAAATTTCATAATTAATTATTTACTTGGAAAAAAATTACAAAAAATATACATCACATTGGGACATGAGTCCTCTACTTATATATAAAATATTATATTTTTTTTAATCATTTTATTGTGGTTAGGGTGGTCAGTCAGACACCTACTATTTTTTTCCCTAAAATTTAAGTACTATTGCATTGAAATTTCAAATTTTCACCAAATAGTTTTTTATTTTTTAAAAAAACCTATTATTTTAGAAACTAAATTCAATTTTCTACAGATTCTCTTCTTACATATTTTTGAAATAATATACATAACTTATTCAAATTTTTACATCAAGTTGCCTGACTCTGATTTTTCTGAATATTTTGCCACTTAAGGGCCAATTTTTTCCATGATGATCCTGCACATACCCAAACTTTTGATGACATATAAACATATCTAACACTCGATTTGTAGGAATTGATTGACGTTCACTCAAATTCACATGTTAGTGCACTTACTACATCTCTTGTATGTAGGATTTATGGAACCTATTGTGGGGCCTTCTAAGAAGCTTGCACAAAAACCTAATAATGGAAGGAAGCCTACTTGTACTCATAGAGGAAAAGAAGAGAAAAATAAAATCAAGTACGAGTTTCATCGGATAGAGCACACATTAAAGATTACCTCTAGCTAGGAGACAATCTCAGATATTGACTTCATACATGTCACTATAGATGAATTCAGGGAGAGGGTTATGCTAAAGTAGTTGGTTTTTCTCCCACACTTATAGCCCCAAAGTTCGTAATAGCCTACTAGGAGTGTTATAATTCCAATAGAAAGATAATTGATCATGATAGTTGTACCATAGAACAATAACTCTTGGAATTTTTCATGGTCTTTTAGGTCTTTCTCTCATGATGCTTGGTTCATTTTGCTTTGATTTAATGTTGTAATGTGACTTAAACATTCATATTAATTCCTAAAAATTTAAATTATGACATCTTGTGAAGGTGTTGCGAAGTTTTGTAAAACATTCTTAAACATTTCTAGAATATACTGATTACAATTCACCTAAAAATCACCTTTTCATCCCTTATTAAGTCCTATTTTGAAGTGTTGTAAAGTCTTGTAACAAGATTTCACATTTTTCTAGGCTTAATCTCACTATTTACACCTTTCTTATGCTTTATTTGACCCCTTTATGCACACATAAGGCTTAATTAAGTGTGTTTTTTAATGTAAACTTGATAAACAACATTAAATGTGACTTAATTCTCGACACCCACTTTCAAGTCCAAGGTGAAACCCATTCACCATTGGTGGCGAATGAGTCCCTCTTGGCTCCAAACTCAAAATATTTCAAATTTTCTTTCAATTTTTTATTCAAAACTACCTTATGTCAGCTTGTGATGAGGTATCATTGAGTTACTAAGGCACAAGTTTGTATAAAAAAGTTCTTTTCTCTTCATTTTACATCTCCTAATTCACTAAGCATTCAATTCACATTTGAGCACTTTTCATCATTCAATCAAGCATCAATCATGTATTTTGGAGTAGCCATTGATATATCTTTAGACTTATTCAACAAGGTTGTGGTGAGTTTAGGACATTTGCATGTTTTTTATTCATCTTTCCTTGTTCATTTCATTCCATTTATTCATTAAGCGTTTGATTACCAAAGTAGGATTTGACCAAGGCAAATCCCTATAACCTAACCCTTAACCATTTTTCCCCTTTTGCATGTGTGATTGTAGAGTTTTGTATGCAAATTTGTCAAGAAATTAGGTGTTGAAATGTGGTCAACAAGTCAACAAAGTGTTTCAAGTCAAATTGATCCTATTTCAAGCTTGGAGACAATGTACAGTCCGTTTTCTGCAAATTTGACTTTGTTAACCTGACAAGAAGACAAGCATAGATCTGGTGCTATAGAAGTGGTCCTTGATTTCATATAATTTTGGGAGAGAATTGATTCACCATCAGTGGCGAATGAGTCCCACCTTAAGGATGGAAAACTATATTTTTTCAGATTCTAGATCCCAACAATCAGAAACCAGTTTTTAGGACTTTTTGCCAACAGGAGGATTAATTCACCATCAGTGGCGAATGAGTCCCACTGGTGATTTTCATTGATTTCTATTAGCATTGAGGACACTCCAGATTCAACATTCATTGCCCAAGTGCACTCTAATTCAAGCTTCTTCATTTCTATTTTGTATTTGTTCATGTTTTAGTTCATGCTTGCATATCACATTAGGTTTTCAAACATTGCATGTTTCTTATATTTTTCATTCATAATGAGTCAATTGCATTTCTTAGTTTCATTTAGATCATCTCATTTAGTTTTACTTACATCACACATACATTATATTGAGTGAACCACATTGATTTTTAGTAGGGATTATCTCTCTCTTTTTAGGTGAAACATCCTAAGAATGCAAGAGTAGCCTATAAGTACCTCATTCCCAAAAATCTATGGTTCATTTTGGAAAACTCACATATTGAGCACTTTATCTTTCTAATTTCAATTGCATCTCTCATTCTAGGCTTCATTTGCATCAACATCCAATTAGGTTTTGTTTTGTTTTTACATCCTAGGGTTTTTCAAATTGCATTAGTGAAAGTTTCATTTAGAATTCATTTTTGCCTATCATCTCATTGAAAAACTGAAAAAATTGCATTTGAATCCTCGGTTTGCATCTTAAAAGCATTAAAATCACTTTAAATTTTTTGAAAAACACAAAAAAATATTATACTTGGACTCATTCGCCACCTTGGGTGAATCAGTCCACCTACATATTTCAAACAACACTTTCAAATATTTTTTGGGCATTTACTACATTTCTATTTTTTGTTGTTATTTCTCTATTTCAGTTTGTAGAATTTTTGTTATTTGCATTTTGAACTCCTAGATTGCATTGAATTTACATTCACCCCACCCTTTTTGGTACTTGTATGAGTCTTTTGTGACCCATTGATAATACTTTAGTGAGACAAAGTCTAGACTCATGGCTTCTTGTGATAACACTTTTGTTGTGGACCTTGGGATCTCAAGAGTTCCTACTCCTAGTATAGACAATGGTGCATTAGGAATTGGTACTACCACTCATCCCATGCTTGTTGACACACAAAAAAATTCCATTCCTCAAGAAAAATTCATTAGTATTCATGAGGATTTTTCACATTTACAACATGATTTAAATCTTGAAAAAAATTCCACCATTGCTATACCCACAATAGAAAACCTTCATCACTTGATTGAAAGTGATGATGGATTAGAAGTTATGAAAATAATATATGAGATATACAAAAAACACATGTTCCTTCCACTTCCTAGTCAGAAAACATTGTTGCAAGCCAAGGAGGACCTGACATTCCTCCTTCAACCATAGCATCCATACCAACTTATACCACTCCTCAAGTTACAACTATGCAATAGGTTAGTCATGTGACTTATTTCACTATTCCAACTAGCATTCCTAGTTCTTTTGTGGCATCAAATATACCTTCTTCCACCTTCACCCCTCTTAGTGTCCCTTTCACTTCCCCTAGCATTAAATACACTCCATCATCATTTTCCCTTCCACCTCATACCACTTTCACCAACCCCATCATTACGAAACTCTTTAACAATGTCTCATCCATGCAACAACAAATCTCCACCATTAACCAAAGTAAAAATTCTCCACCCACATATCATGTATTTAGTAGCCCATTATCCTCAGAGATCTTACACACACAGATGTCACAAGGAATTGAAATGCCTAATATTGAGAAAAATGGAGGTAAAGTAGACCCTACTAATCATGTCTATGTTTATATATCCTTGCACAATGATTTTTTCCTTGATGATAAATTATTAGCCAAACTTTTTCCTAGGACCTTGAAAGAAACTACATTAGAGTGGTTTTCAAACCTACCTAATCATTCAATTCAATCATTTAATGAACTTTTGGATGCATTCATAAGTCATTTCCAAGTCCATATGACTCCCAAAAGGATAATGGCTGATTTCATGCAATGTAAACAAAATGCAAATGAAAAAGTAACTAACTTCATTTCATGTTATTAGTTATTGTATGCTCAAATTGATGTCAAGATTCCTAATTCACATCTACACAATATTTTTATCAAAAAAATTCACACTCACCTTCAAGATAAGTTAACTATGATCAACTTTCCTTCTTTCATGCATTTATGCATGATCCTTTGTGATTATCACAACTCAGCTTCTAGTCATGATTCAGAGTCCACTTCTAACCAAGCTTAGAAGTCTGAGAAAAAAAACCAAAACAATGCACAAAACTTTAGAAAACCAAATAGAGTATTATTACCTAGTTCAATCCACCTTCTCTACAACCAACCCAACCTGTTCAAAGTCAAGTGGCAATTGTTAAAGCAGAGGTACCCTTTACCTATGGGGACACGAAGAGACAATTTACCCCCTTACTTGATACTCTCTATAACATGATGAACCAATTTCTCTATCAACATATGATCACTTTTCCTACCATTAAACTACTTGATACCACCAAGCATTTACTACCCACCTTCAAACCAAATGCTTATTGTCATTTTCATTGCCAAAATGGGCTTGACACCAAACTATGTAAAAATATCAAATACTTAGTTCAAGACCTCATTGATTCTAGTCGTTTGTCCATTCCAGGTGTCAATGATCAAGGTAATAAGTCCATTGTACCTCCTAACAATAATTTACAAATTTTCACCAACCCTATGCCTAAACAAAACATTTCATTTTTCAAGGCTAGTGAACCTTCAAACACTCATGTGATGAACATTGATACAAATAATGAACAGCCTAATATAACTCCAAATTTTACTTAAGTTAATCCTATGGATGAGCTTGTGGGTATGATAAAAATTGTTCCTTGTAAGGGCCCAACCAACAAATCTCTTGATATTACTTTTTCTTCTCATGATATACTTAAAAAGCTTCTTGATGGTCCTCTTTAAATAGCTGACAAAATCTATGATAAGCCTACCAATGGGATATTAATAGATCTTTCCTATGGTGAGAATATGATCACAAAAGAGTTTTTAGTATTACATGAGCTTTATCAAGATGACTATAATAAACCAACTACATGGATTAAGACACATACTATCTTTTCATGCCCTATGATCAAATCGATCATACTCCCATTACAAGTATGACCCAAAACTTTAGAGGTGACATTTTCTGTTATTCCACAATCAAATTAGTTTCATTTGCAGCTAGGTCATCCTTAGCTTCGCTTGATGAAAGAGGTCCCTTTAGTTGTTCACAAATATTTGAAGTTTCCACATGGAAATGAAATATTTACCATACACCATAGTAGCTTCAATCCATTTTCCTCTAAAGGTAATTTTTCCTTAGAAGCCTTTTGGCCTGAACCCATGAAACCCATCACCCCTTGAAAGGACTTCTTTCCCACAACCTATCAAAAGTTCAAAGGCAAATGAATCGCTGAATTTTCTCTTTATAACATGTCCTCATCCACTTCCACTACTCATATCCTTGATGAAACCATGCTTTAGCTTGATTCCAACATTGAACTTACGAAACCACCACATGAGCAACCACCCATAAACACTTCCCCTTCCTCATTTAAATGACCAAGAGAAAAAGAAATCAATCCCATCATGCCTCCATGTATTAAACAAGTCTATAAAGCCAAAGAGAAAGTGATTGACCCATCTTCTTCAGTTTCTTCCATTCTTTCCCCTCTGAAAGAAAATGAACCTATGGTGGATCAACCCACTCTTACACCTCAACAACCTCAAAATAAAATTAAAAGAAACTGTAGTGCTAGGGAGGGTAGGTGTCATCATCATCTCCTTACTCTTCAAATGAAAACTAAAAATAACAAAGAAAATCAAACTATACCTTTGACAGAAGCAATAGATGATCTTGACCTACCACAAGCTAGTACATTCCAACCCTCACAACACAATGATCTGATACAACTGCAACTTTTGATACATCCTTCCTTGGTGATGCAGACCCAAGAGACTCAATCTCAACCCAATTGACAACCTTCCTTCAAAAGGAATCTAACAAGATAAAAACCACTTATTTGAACATTCTAAACAACTTTCAAAGTTTGATAATCAATAGATGCATGATTTCACACTTTAACTCCTTGACTCCTAGTAGCAATGCAACACTTGTTTTTGACTATTTACTCCACAACTTTCCAAATCACTAGGCTAACTCTTGATGGTTTCAAATGCCTTTTTCAATGGTACAACACATATCACAAACTCTCCCACAAGTCCTTAGGACTAACACAAACTTCCAATACACCTACCCTTAAGAAGGCTTCTCAATTAGCCCAAAATTCCAAAGAAACATACTTTTAAACACCACACAGACCCTTGAAACCTTGGGTAAGTAGATAACTTGTCAAGAAAACATAGATTCCACAATTAGTCTTCACTTGTCCGAAAAAACTCAGACCTAACTTGAAAACCCTTATTTTGTGCACTTTTCTTGATGGTTTATTGTATCTAGCACATCCACAACCTTTTAGGCCCTAAAAATGACTCAAATACACTCCATTAACTTCATACATGCTTAAAAGTTCAAAAAATAAGTCTTCCTTATTGATTTTGATAAACCCTAGCCTAAAACCTCTTATTCACATGCTTTCCTTCACAAAAATCACTCAATAATAGCAGGCATATCTTCTCTATTTCCTTTCCTACACTTTTTTCAACCATCCTGCATATTAAATAGACTCCATAGGGACCCTTACACAAGTCACAGTGGCCATAGAAAGTGTAAGGGTCCTTTACTCCATTTCTAACTCATAAAACCCTCAAAACAAGGTATGCGGCTATGTACAAGAAAATAGGTTAAACAAGCTTCAAAACTTGTGTTAAACCTTCAAAACATCTAAACCAACTTATCGTCAGATAGTCAAACCTTGCTCCGTTTCCTCTTGCTCTGTTTTCCTGAGGAGATTGGATAGATATAAGTTGTAGTTTAGTTGATTTGCAAAACCAGAGAAAACTCAGCTGCAACGTAAAAGTTCTTTCAAGAAAGTCTTGTGCCTCTAGCAGCTGAAACAAAAAGACAGGAAGTAGTTTTAGCTTATTTTTCTTTACAAAGCATATTTGTCAAAGAACATCGAGGGAGCTTCCCCTCAATAATTCGAAGAGCACTCATTGCGTAGTGTGCATAGGATGTTCATAACAACTTGTACTCCAGAGGTGTTAGTTGTTACGCCAACAGTTCTTTCTGGCGCCCAAGTGAATTTTAATGCAAAAACTGTGCTCAAATGGAAAATCAAGTCTACATGTTATAAACCAGCCTGTACAGCTTGTGTAAGCCAACAAATAGGAGAAAAACACAAAAAATATGAAAAGAAACTCATAATTTTATTGAATAGAACACCAATTTTGAACCAACGAACCTCCAAATGATTTCTCCATGCCTTTTAAAGCGCTTACAAATATCAACCATTGAACAACCACCTTTTTCAACTAACTTGTGAATCCCTTATGACCATTGGGAACATAAAACACAACATTTAAAACTTTTGTTAACATATACTTCATACAAATGGCTTAAAATAGCCTTATTACAACAGTAGGACCTCAATCTTTATTGTTCACACACAAATTTGAGAATTTTTCTTCATAGGCTACACAACAACATTTAAGACAAGAATGGTTCTCCATACTTTTGACTCTTAAACTAAAAGACTCATCCTAATTGATGACTACTTGTCTTAGTGGACCTTATTAAAGAAAAAATACCTCAAAACATAAACACCTTAATCACTCAAATGATCAACATTGATATTGTGGTGTTGGTGCTCTTGCACCATACAATCCCCCTAGAAAATACTCATGCCCTGTGAGTTCTCATGTCTCCATGGTCTCCAAACTTCCAAACTGCTCCAAGGGTCCACAAAACTTCTACATGTTGGAACTACTAACTGATCTACATATGGAACTGGTTTGATAGTGATATTCATTAGAAGCAGATTCACTTTAGCTATCAGACCTGCAAGTGGTGTTTCCCCTATTTTGTGGTTAACACTAGGCTTTGTGCCTTCACCAATACCTACAAACAAACAAGTATTAGATTACCTTGGGTTTGTTTTTCCTCTTGGTATCCCTCCTTGTTCATTCTTGTGTTTGAACCTCTGTACTTACTATCCTTTTGCCTCTATTAGCAGACACCCTATATTAGCAACATCTACCACCATCTTCACAAGATTACATTGCATAGTATTGACTATACTATCAAGTCCCTATTCCTTAGCATATGCAGAATCTCCATGATTGACAAGTGTACTTGGTACTATAGGGAAAAATATTGTTCCTATTAATACTTTCCTACTCCAATTCATTCCCAATGTTCTTCTCATTACTATACAACTTGATTCATGGACTTCCTATCATTTTGTCTTCTAATCTAGACTTCATCCTTGTTAGAACTTTGACTCCTCTTCTCAATAGGTGTGACCCCTTTAATTTTCATTGTTTTAGTACCATTTGAAGGTGTCTTTTGTGTTGTTCTAACATAAAAAATTTGTTCCAAAATAGAAAACCAAGCATTCCTTCCATCCTCAAGCTTTATTGGTTCTATTCTTCCAAAGATCACCAATTTAGCTTTTCCTTGCAATGGAGTTAGCTTGAAGCTTTGATTATCCTTCCTAATGGTGTAGGTGTTTTCCCAACAATCATACATAGATTTCCTATCAAATTTCCATGGCCTCCCCAAAAGAAAATGGTAACAGTCCATTTTAAAAATATCACATAGGACTCTATCCTTGTACTCCCCAATCCGGAAATCCACATAGGCTTGCTCATTTACTATTAGAATTTGGCTATCATTGACCCAAGAAACTTTGTAGGATGCAACATGAGGAATATTTTATATACTTAACTTATCTACTATCTCCATAGACACCATATTATCCTGAGAACCAAAATCAATTACAACTTGGCACACCTTACCTTTGAATTTGCATGTTCTAAAGAGACTCCTCCTTTGGCTCAAATATTCTTCTTTTTTTCCTTGCAACAAGGTCCTTCTTACCATAAGTGCTTCCCCTACTTTTGGATTTGCAAGTTTTCTTGGTGAACTCACACTCTCTTCTTCATCTCCTTGCACATATTGGACTCTTTTATCACCTTTTCTTTTACATCCACTGGCTGCAACACTAAAAAAATTAGGACACTTGAATGATCTGTGTCCAAACTCATTACAGCTATAACATCTTCTTGAGAATTCACCATAATCTCTTCTTTTTCTAAAGTTGGTTCTTCCTCCTCTCCACTCTCCTCTTGCTTCAGGAACTTGTTCCTTGTTCTTCTCAGCATCTTCATTGATCCAATGGATATTTTCAGTGAAAATTGAAGTGTCTCCATTCTCTCCAAAATCTACACCATCAGAAAGATCTCGGTGTCTTGATTCCAACACAACTTGAACGGAGTGAAAAGGAGTCTGTTTGTGCAACTTATGGCCAGTCAAACCTTGGGTCAAACTGTGATTGGGGGGGCATCCAAGAAGCAAAAAAATGATCATCTTGGAAATCAATGAAATTGGCATCATCGCGAAGAGCTCATCGAGACAATTCTGATGGTGTTCATTTCATCGAAATCCGACATCGTATGCGAGAGTTATCAGCGGTCAAAGCTTTCAGTTGACTTTTGAGGTGGACCGTGCGGATGCTAATGTCAGAATTTCATACTGTATGGATGGTGAAATAGATGAACCAGAATTTGACATGTGGCATCCATGTCAGCATTGTACGGAGCCAATCACCTATCGACACACAACTTGAACGGAGTGAAAAGGAGTCCGTTTGTGCAAGTTATGGCCAGTCAAACCTTGGGTCAAACTACGATCAGGGGGCGTCCAGGAAGCAGAAAAAATGATCATCTTGGAAATCAACGAAGTTGCAATCATCGCGAAGAGCTCGTCGAGACGATTCTGATGGCATTCATTTCGTCGAAATCTGACATCATATGCGAGAGTTATTAGTGGTCAAAGCTTTCAGTTGACTTTTTGAGGTGGACCGTATGGATGCTGATGTCAGCATTTCGTACTGTACGGACGGTGAAATGGACGAACCAGAATTTGACACGTGGCATCCATGTCAGCATTGTACGGAGCCAATCACCTATCGACACGTGTCATCCGTACGCCCAGTCAGCAGTCTCAGTCATCACACGTCATTGCACAGTTGGCATCTCAGTCAGCAGTATTAGCGAATCATTCTCCGCCACGTGGCACCTCCTTGGCATGCCATGTGGCCTCCTTTTCACCTCGAGTGGATGGGTAAGTTTGGATATTGTTTGCATTTGTTAAAAAAATGTTGTTCAAATGACCCGAGGGATTCGAGCACATAACCTCTCCCGAAACAGCTACAACCTCAGCCGTTACACCACTGACAGGCCACCCATATATAAATGGAGTCAAGTTGGTTTTGTTGATTTGTTTGTTTAAAGTCAATTTTAAAAACAAGCAGATGGGCGTTGAACCCGGAACCACTGGGATGATAAAATGAATTGTCACCGACGAGCCATTCGATGGCTTTAGTAAAAGTTTGGCATCGATATTTTTTGTTGAAACCACAAAACCGAATGCCTTATTTTTTTAAAAACCAATTCCCCTAATTTTTAAATAAAACAAACAATGAAATCTAAAAACCATGGTAATAAGCCCAGGAATGAATAATGAAAAGGGGCTTAGATTGATTAAAGGAGATATATTCTAGATTTTTATGTATAAATGGGGGATTTATATTCAAATAAGGGAGATTAAGTTGATTTTTTAAGAGATTTGGGAAATATTGTAAATCAATTGGTTAGTAACCAATTTGAGCAATTTTTATGTATTTAAAGGGGAGAGAGTGAGTGAGTTTGGTACTCGTAATTTTCAAGTGTGAAACTCAGATTTTGCAAATTAGAGAAACAGGTGATAGGTGTTTTGAAAGAAGAGTTGTAAGGAGATTTTTGAGCCATTCTTTTACATCAGATTTTTGTTATGTTGTCGAAGTGCTTGAAGGAATGGTCTTGGTGCTTTGTACTTGATTTTGGAGATTAATCGGATCGGTCGTACTCTATTGGAGCCGACCCAGAGACGTAGTCACGTTTGTGATGAACTCCGTAATCAAACGTTGTTTGCATCTCTCTCTTTCTTTCTCTCACTTTCTTTCATTCTGTTGTTATCACCTTGTCATTTTAATTGTTGTAATTATTTCCATGAGTTAATTTTGTTCTAATTAATTTGGAATAATCATTGTAAAAGTTAAGCATTCAAATTCTGCAAATAGTCTAGATCCTATACAGATCATTCATGATATTCCTTAGGTTGCCTTGATGTTGAACTTGTACCTCTGCCCCTAGATGTACTGCCTCTTCCTCTTGTTGCCTTCTCTTGTCTTCTCTTCAATTTTTATTCAATCTTAATAGCCATTTGGAAACAATCATTCACTATTTTTGGTGTCAACACACTAACCTCATCCTAAATGTTGTATCTCATCCCATTAATGTACCTAGCCACTTGTTCTTCTTCATCCTCATCATGCTTCGCTCTTATACTTAACCTATAAAATTCTTGAGTATAGGTTTGCACATCTAAATCTTTTTGCCTCAGATTTTGAAGCCTCTTAAGTAATTGAAAATTATAGTCTTTAGGAAGAAATTTACCTTTAATCTTCTCCTTCATTCTTTCCCAAGATGTAATCTTTATTTTCCATTTCTTTTTCCTTTCTTCTTGCATAAAATTCCACCATACCAAGCCATGTCCCTTGAGTGTTGTCTTGGCCTTCTTCACCTTGTGTGATTCAACAACATCTTCACTATCAAAGTAACTTTCTAGAGCCTCTATCCAATCCAAAAGCTCCTCACTGTCAAGTTTTCCTCCATACATAGGCACATCTATCTTTCCATGTCCTTCCTTCTTTACAACCTTCAATATTTTTTCTATCCTAATTACATCTTTTGGATCCAACTCCTCTTCTTCACTAGAGTTTTTCTCCTCCTTAGACTTTCATTCAAAACGCTTCCACCTTTAGACTTGATCATGGCCATATCCCACTTCAAAGCTGCTATATCTTTATCATGGGTATCAACCTTCTCTACAATAGGGTTCCCTTTAGGAGGAATTTTCACAATCCTCTCTTCACCCACCTACAAAACCAAATCAAACACCAACACAAGATCTACAATTGTGCTCTAATACCACTATGATACAGACACAGGAGACTCAATCTCAACCCAATTGACAACCTTCCTTCAAAAGGAATATAACAAGATCAAAACCATTTATTTGAACATTCTAAAAAACTTTCAAAGTTTGATAATCAACAAATGCATGATTTCACACTTTAACTCCTTGACCCCTAGTAGTAATGCAACACTTTTTTTTGACCATTTACTCCACAACTTTCCAAATCACTACGCTAACTCTTGATGGTTTTAGATACCCTTTTCAATGTTACAACACATATCAAAAACTCTCGCACAAGTCCTTTGGACCAACACAAACTTCCAATACACCTACCCTTAAGAAGGCCTCTCAATTAGCCCAAATTTCAAAAGAAACACACCTTTAAACACCACACATACCATTGAAACCTTGGGGTAGTAGATAACTTGTCAAGAAAGCATAGATTCCACAATTAGTCTTCACTTGTATGGACAAACTCATACCTAACTTGAAAACCCTTATTTTGTGCACTTTTCTTGAGGATTTATTGTATCTAGCACATCCACAACCTTTTAGGCCCTAAAACTGACTCAAACACACTCTATTAACTTCACACATGCTTAAAAGTTAAAAAATATAAGACTCCCTAACTTATTTTGATAAAACCTAGCCTAAAACATCTCATTCACATGCTTTCCTTCACAAAAATCACTCAATAATAGCAAACATATCTTCTTTATTTATTTTCCTACACTTTACGCAAGCACCCTACATATTAAACAGACTCCATAGAGCCCCTTAGACAAGTCATAGTGGCCACGGAAAGAGTAAGGGACCTTTACTTCATTTCTAACTCACAAAACCCTCAAAACAGGGTATGCGGCTGTGTACAAGCAAACAAGTTAAATGAGCTTTAAAACTTGTGTTAAAACTTCAAAAAAAGTGAATTTTAATGCCAAAACTATGCTCTAATGGAAAATAAATTCTAAATGTTATAAAATCTCCTGTACAACCTTTGTAAGCCAACAAATATGAGGAAAACACAAAAAACCTGAAAAGAAACTCATAATTTTATTGAATAGAACACCAATTTCGGACCAACCAACCTCCAAATGTTTTCTCCATGCATTTTAAAGGACTTAAAAAAATAAACCACTGAGCGACCACCATTTTCAACTAACTTTTGAATCCATTATGATCATTGGGAACATAAAACACAACATTTAGAACTTTTGTTAACAAATACTTCATACATTGAGGTGCTTGCACTTTTTCACTTGAAATGCATTGAAAACCCCTAAGACTTCTCTAAAAACACACAAATGTCTTAAAATAGCCTTATTACAACATTAGGACCTCAATCTTGCTTGTTCATACACAAATTTGAGATTTTTCCTTCATAGGCTACAAAGAAACATTTAAGATAAGATTGGTTCTCCATACTTTTGACTCTTAAACTTAAAGACTCATCCTAATTCATGACTACTAATCTTATTAGACATTATTAAATACAAAAGACCTCAAAACATTAACACCTTAATCTCTCAAATGATCAACACTAATATTGTGGTGTTGGTGCTCCTGCACCACTTGGAAATAACCCTTTGTCCTCCTATCATAATCAATATTGATGATGATGATGATGATGATGAGGAAATGACAAGAATAGATGAAGAACTACATAATGATCTAAAATATTTATATTCATCTACCAGGAGCTTAAATGATAAATCTTCTATACCAAGTGAAGAACCTAGTACATCTCCTAGTTCAGCACATGCAATTCTTCCTTTGGATAGTCAATTGTCTTCACAATACACTGAGCATGATTGGGAGGTGGATGACTTGTTAGATGGTTGACTTGCATTTTCCTTGCTAGTCTTTTATATTTTATTTTCCTTTTTCTTTTTCATGTGCATATTGTGTTTCCCCGTAATGTGTGTTTGATGTTCTCTCTCTCTCTTTGTGCACTTCCTCTATTTGTACCTCTATTCTTCTATATTTTGACCATTTCCTTTTTTCCTTTTGGTTTTGTGTTTTTCCTTTTGGGGATGACATAAAGTGTAGAGACATGCTATGTCTCTTCCATGTTGACCCAAATGGTCCTTTTCCTTTTCCATTTTTTCTTTTGTGTTTTCCTTTTGGGGATGACGCAAAGTGTTGAGATGCCCTATGTCTCTTCCATATTGTCTCAATCGGTCCGTTTTCCTTTTTACTTTGTCTTTTTCTTATGTTTTTCCTTTTAGATATGACACAAGGCATTGAGACCGAAATGTATCGTTCATGTTCACCTAAAATATTTTCCTTTTCTTTCACCTTTTCAATTTCTTTTCACTTGTGTTCTCATTTTGGGGATGATGCAAAGCATTAAGACCACAATGTCTCTTCCATATTGACCCAAAATGGACTTTGTTTTTCTTTTACTTTCACTCTCCTTGTGTCATTCTTCTATTTCTATGTGCTTTGGGGAATGATGATAGTTCTGAGCTCTTTAATCAAAACATTGCAGCAACGAACATACTAACTTCAAAACCATAGATCCCTTATGTGTTTTGTTTGTTCCTTTATGGGGGGAAACCTTCATTTTCTCTTGTTTCCTTTTTCATGTACATGAAGAATCCTAAATTAGAAACATATGACTTGGCATAGGGATTTCCAAGTTGGCTCTCATGTCTTTTTTTCTTTTTGTATTTTTCATTTGCTACTTTAAAGTAATTGTTCACAGAACAGTGTGTAGCAATTCCTTTAAAGTGGGGGCCATACATTGGCATAATTCATTTGCATTATTGGTTATTAGTGCAGCCTTTTCACTTAATATGATGCATTTTCCAATTATGGACAACATTGGGTGCAATGTCCTTCATAAGTGTGATCTATCTTAGCATATTGCATTCCTCTTGGTGGCCTTATGTGATGCATTGCATCCCCTAAGTCGTGAATTATTTATTATTTGATTGGTCCTCTCTTGGAGACATTAGACACAATGTTCCCTAAGTGACAAACCTCACATGAACTTAGCAAGACTCCTTTGGACATATTTTACATTTTACATTTTTGCATTTTTACATTTTTCATTTTTACCACCTTGCATAATGCAGCTTCCATGGCTGTGGTACCTATCATCTTTGTTCATGAGTTCTAAAAATATGAATATTTTCTTGTATCATGAAGCATGAACTAAAATTTTCCTTTGTGGTGCCTTGTTAAAGCTATTAGGAGGTATAACTTTGATATGGTTGAAGCGGCAAGACCATTCAGTGACACGACTTTCCCCATAGCCACATATGTGTTTGTGAGTGCATACCAACAAGCGTATGCACTTCACCCTTTTTAGGGGTTCTCACTCAGCAAACTACCACGAGTTATGTCACCCTAGAGTGATTATGCATTCTCTTTTTCTCTCAAAACACCTAGATCTAATCCACAACTACTTGGACAAATGATCAAAGCTTCATCTAATTCTCTCTTTTCTCCACATGTGTGTTCCTTTGTTCTTATGTTTAGTTTTCCATGGTATATTCATACTAGGGGCTTGATCATCCCTCTTGATCATTGTCATTCCATCTTGCTAGCATAAGCACATTTGGATCCCTCTCATTATGCATGACTACTTTAGTGTGAGTTTGAAGCGAGTTCACCCTCTCACTAAAGTGGGGGCTAAATGTACCATAGAAAAATGGCTCTTGGACATTTTCATGGTCTTTTAGGTCTTTTTCTCATTATTCTTGGTCCATTTTTCTTTGATTTAATGTTGTAATGTGACTTAAACATTCATATTAAGTCTTAAAAATTCAAATTATGACATCTTGTGAACGTGTTGTGAAGTGTTGTAAAAAAATTCTACACATTTCTAGACTCTATTAATTAAAATTCACCTAAAAATCACCTTTTCATCCCTTTTTAAGTCCTATTTTGAAGTTTTGTAAAGTCTTGCAACAAGATTTCATGCTTTTCTAGGCTTAATTTCACTATTTACACCTTTCTTATGCTTTATTTGACCTCTTTATTCACTCATAAGGCTTAATTAAGTTTGTTTCTGAATGTAAACCCGACAAACAACATTAAATGTGGCTTAATTCCTGACACACACTTTCAATTCCAAGATGGGACCCATTCGCCATGGGTGGCGAATGAGACCCTCTTGCCTCCAAACTAAAAATATTTCAAATTTTCTTTCGAGCTTTTATTCAAAATTACCTCATGTTAGCTTGTGATGAGGTATCATCAAGTTACTAAGGCACAATTGTGTATAAATAAGTGTTTTTCTCCTCATTTTACATCTACTAATTTCCTCATTCACTAATCATTCAATTCACATTTGAGTACTTTGCATCATTCAATCAAGCATTAATGAAGTATCTTGGAGAATCCATTGATATATCTTTAGACTTATTCATCAAGGTTGTGGTGAGTCTAGGAAATTTTCCTGTTGTTTATTCATCTTTTGTTGTTCATTTCATTCCATTTCTTCATTAAGGGTTTGATTACCAAAGTGGGATTTGACTAAGGAAAATCCATATAACCTAACCCTTAACCATTTTCCCCCTATTGCATGTGTGTTTGTAGACTTTTGTATGCAAATTTTTCAAGCAATTAAGTGTTGAAAGGTGGTCAACAATTCAACAAAGTGTTTCAAGTCAAATCAATCCTATTTCAAGCTTGGAGACAACCTATAGTCCATTTTCTACAAATTTGACTATGTCAACCCGATAAGAAGACAAGTGCAGATATGGTGCTACATAATTGGTCCCTAATTTAATTTTGGGAGAGTAATAATTAACCATCAGTGGTGAATGAGCCCCACCTTAAGGTTGGAAAACTATATTTTGTCAGATTTTTGATCCTGATAGTCAAAAACTAGTTTTTAGGACTTTTTTCCAGTAGTAGGATTGATTCACCATTAGTGGCGAATAAGTCCCACTAGTTATTTTCATTGATTTTTGTTAGAATTAACGACACTCAAGATTCAAAATTTGCTACCCAGGTGCACTCTGATTCAACCTTCTTCATTTCTATTTTGTATTGGTTCATGTTTTAGTTCATGCTTCCATACCAGATTGTGTTTTTAAGCATTACATGTTTCTTATATTTTTCATTCATAATCAGTCAATTACATTGCTTAGTTGCATTTAGATCATTTCATTTAGTTTTAATTACACCACACATGCATTAGATTGAGTGAACCACATTGATTTTTAGTGGGCTTTATCTCTCTCATTTTAGGTGAAACATACTAAGAGTGCAAGAGTAGCCTATAAACCTCATTCCCAAAAATCTATAGTTCAATGACAGAGTATTAGCATATTTTTTGTCCAAGTCAATTGATAACACCTTTGGCATCCTAGTCTTCAATAAGTTGGAGAAAGCTGAGAAAAAATTCACAAACGAGGTGTTGGAAACATTGTTGTCGTTGCACCAAAAGATCGACCTGTTAATACCCGATATAGCTATGATAGTTAATAGATCCACATGAGCTGGTTAGGCCATGTCATGAATCTCGAGGGGAGTGCTGAGCATCTTCCAACAATATCCTCTACAACTTTACCCAAGGGGATTTGAACCAGCCACCTTTGGATCTGATACAAATTGTTGGAAACAGAGTTGTCGTAGTACCAAAAGATCAACTTGTTAATGCCTAATACAATTTTGAGAGTTAACGAATCGAAAAGAGGTAGTTAAGCCATGCCACAAATCTTGAGGGGAGTGTTAACCATCTTCCAACACTAGGTATGCCAACTAGATCCCACCGGTTGCAAATGAACAATTGACTAGAATTGGTTGAAGGAAAAGAGAGGAAGTGCTACCAAAGTCCCTCAAATGCTATACACAAGTGACTTATTTGAGGTTCACCATGATCTGGTCACACTCTTAAGTAGGGTAATGGGTTTCCACAACGGCATTCTTTGAGAATTATCTGTTTTAATTTATAGAAGAGATCCTCGAGGTAAAGACCCAGTTCCATTGGGAAAAAATGGTTAGTGACAACATGAATCAACAATTAATGGAGGTAAAGAAGACCTCTTGTTTCTATATGAATTCATATTTTGTCTACCTCCTGTTGGCCAAGTTCCCATATAAAGGATTGTTCTATGCTAGAGAATTACGAACCAAGTAAGGACAACTGAAAGTATATGATTGCTACCCTCAACTATAGTATGGGAACTTTAAGGAGTACAAAAGAGTAAATGATTCCTTCACCTGGCATAAAATTAGACTCTTGGGAGGAGATTTTGAGAGAAGGGTAACACACAATGCAAAATACTTCATGAAGGGTTTTGGATATTTGTTCATCCAATTTCTGAAGTTCACTTACATTAGGGCTGAGGGATTCTTAGGAAGACCTTACAGGTTACCACGTTACCCCAATGACAATATTATCATGTTTGAGGTAACTCAATAGCTACAAACTTCCCACACCTTATTAAGCAATAAACACAGAGTAGGAGTCCCATATGCCATCACTCTTGGACATGGAATGTATGCTTGCCCCGCTATCCCATGTCCATAATACTTAGAGAAGGATTTAGCTAAGTTTAATCTTGAACTTCATATAGACATAGGAGGAATAGACCCCAAGGGTAAGTTGAAGAAATGGGTTGGGAGAGAATATGCCCATCAACCTCATGTTGAATAATATTGGGTGAATTGCAAGGATGACATGGAGGTGTGGATGTGCCATTATATGAGAATGACCCTCGTATTTGTGAAATCAATCAATTTGTTTTAAGTTCTAGACCAAGTTGTTGATGATGACAAAATAATAGATGAAAGATATCCATGGTTCCTTGATGAATGTACCTTTTTCGATGAGATAATGTGCCAAAGAGGAGGTCACTAACCTAAATGTTTTCACTCACCCTATGGAGAACAAAACAAAAAAATGGCTAGAAGAACATATTTCCAAATTAAAGGAATAATGTGTTGAGCTTACATACGGGGAGCTCATGGATGACGTGAGCAATTAGGTTGATAGTGGTGCTACTGTAGAATCCTCTAGTGAAGAACCAAAATTCCCACCTATTACAAGATCCAAAAAGAGGAAGGAGGTTCCTAAGTGTAAGCCTGAGCATAAATTCTATACCAAAAGGACAATATAAGGACAACCTCAACCAAAGAAAGGAATAACAAGAACCTTTGTCTCCAATCATCCAAGAGGAAGAGCCCCAACACAAAGAAGAAGAATCTGAGCAACCTTGCTCTGCACTGTTCACCATCTCCACTTCCATCGTGCCGCTGTTGCTACCACCACTTTTCCTTCTCCTATGTAATCTTTTCCTATCTCATCTCTACCTACAGTGGACATCTTTTTCCAACATTCCTCCACCTCTCTAGTGGCTCTTGTGGTAGTGTTGGACACTTCTTCCTCCACTATTTCCTTGCTATCAACTTCTTCACTACCACCTCCCTTGCCTACTGTATCTGCTTTTCCTCCTTCTCTAGTGACAAGAATTATGGAAATACCCACTTTTTCACACACCATCACAACTTATATGCAAAATATACCGACTAAAATTTCTAGGGTAATTCTTGACCCCAAAGACTAGACATTTATGGCCCAACTTGATGCTACGTTTTTGCTTCCTCCACCACCAACTAAGCCACCAAAGATGGAGGTGACACTGTTGATCTCTGAGGAAATGGAGTGGATCAGTGCAAGGAAACCCGAGGGAGCTTTAAAATATATTGTTGATGAACCCAAAGATTCTAACAAAGATGAATACATTGAGCACTTATAGGAAGGATTGAATGTAAATATTGATAAGGTGGCCTTTGATGAAGAAGCACAACAAAGCTTCAAGGATGAAGGAAATGACAAGCTCAATGAGCCTTATGAGGTTGAAACCTTGGATCAAGAGGAGGAGATGCTCTAGAAAAATAAAGATGTAAGTGAAGAGGCTATCCTAGAGGGACACAACCCTAAAGGGGGAAAAATTGATATTGATACAAAATGTGGATATCCTAGGGTAACCTTCACAAACCAGCCAAGATGAAGGCCTTAGGCAAGAAGAAACATTGTTGGTAGTGGAAATGTGTCTTGAGAAAGGGCTAGAAAATAAACAAGAAGAGAGCATTAAAGGGAAAGATGTTGAGCCTAAGAAAAATGTAGACATCGAGAGTGAAGAGGATAAAGGGACTTCCCTACAGCAATAGGATCTCACTGAGGAAAACATAGCCTCCACTAAGCAAGAAAAAGGAAAGGCCGCATAGAATGAAGACTCAGATGAAGAGGAATATGATGATGGAAAGATTCCTAGTGATGGTGAGGATGAGCTTCAAAAGGAACAAGGAGAAGAAGGAGGTGATCATGAATCACCCAAGGGTCAAACTAAGATTCCTAACTAGCTGGAGTGGCAACTGAAGAAGAGGGCTCATATGACCATGAACCTTAAAGCAAGGCTAGAGGCAATAGTATCCAAGGCACAATCAAAAACTAGAAAGGAGAAAATGCCCAAAATCAACTCTCACATTATAGTGGATTGCTCCAAATCCTAGACAATACAAATTTCCACCCTTGTGATAGAAAAATATACAAGCACCATGCAAGGTCAAGGCTACAACATATCCACCTCTAATGTAGGTCCAGTGACCCATGAGTAGAATACTTGTGACTTACAAGGGTCAATGGTCACCATTGTGCAACAAATGAATAAGGACTAGTCCATGAAAGAGGATTTAAAAGCACAAGTGGTGAATCTTACCACCTACTTCCAACAATGGAAGTCAACAAAAGAAGAAGCTCTAGAAGAATCATCAACACTCCCCTCATTGATTTTGGAAGAAGATATCAATAAAATAGAGAAAAGGAAGAATTGGACCAAGTCCATGACCAACTAGTTCAACAAAGTGGTATCTATTGGTGACAAAGCAATCAACCATGCAGTCACCATGTATAATAGATATTGGAGCTTGGGAAAGAATATAGAAGACATGATGAACATTTGTAAAGAATTCCTAGAGAAGTATAAGATCACTTATCCTAATTTGGAGTATAGACTTAAGCTTCCACAAGATATCTGCGAGAAGGAGCTAGGAATCACAAAAGAGGACCACTGGTTGGTAGAAACTTGGTTGATGAACTGAGACTACAAGAAAGAAGTTCTCAAGAAAGGTCTACATGACCTTGAGGTTGATCATGAATGGGATACTTAGCATTAGACAGATAGTGTAGAATATTTAAGGTTGATGACTGATTCTGAGGTGCCCACCCCTGAATTAGATTCAGAGAAATTCAAGCCTTTGTTCCATCAGAAAATGGAGCAAGGGGCTGGTGAAACCTTGTCACCAAACTAAATGGATTTTTCTATGAGGGTCATCATTTAAATAGAGCAAATGATTGAAGCCACCTCAAACTTTATGGAGAATCAAAAAATAAATTATTGAAAGAATTAAGAGGATGTCCTTCCCAATCCTCAAGTTTGAGCTTTTTGAGGAAAAAAGGGTCATAGCTATGTTTGGAAAGTTCGTTGAGTATGCCAATGCTCTGAAACTAGTACGAAATCCCATCATAAATGATGAATACTTGTGAAAATAACTATAAAGGATGACAACCAATAAAACACAAAACTGCTATAATGTCAAGGCCACTAAATGACAAAATAGGGAAAAAGAAAACCATGTATTTTATTTTTCTATATATTTGGGGGTAGGTGAAACCCTCATATAAAATTAATCTAAGCCACACAATGTAAATGAATCTTGTCCATTCATTTTTCTTTTGGAAAAATATAAATAGGGGTCTCCTCTCATTTTCAAGGAGACAGATGAGTTGTTGTGTAAAGGCATGTTGCAGTCAATTAATGAGAATAGCATTGGTTGATGGATTCTTGTGTTTTCTTCTCATGTCTGCATGATTCATTCTCCCAATATTAGATTTTAGCTTTGATGTTCATGTTTTAAGTTGCTTTTAGTTGTTATTTCATGCCACACTTTAATGGTGAAGAATGCTACGGTGTTCATATCTTCCTTGGTCATACTTTTTGCTATCTATTGATGATAAGCAATAGTGTAAAGTTAGTCTGAGAATTGTTCATATTTTTGCACTTAAGTTAATCTATTTTCATGCTTTAATGGTGGGTGGATGGTTGAAAATCTATAGACCTTAGAATATTGCACTAGTTTCATGAGACTTTAGGTGACCCTTGGTTAAGTGGAACTTAGTCTTAGGAAGGTTGTCCATTGTAGCATCCTACATTATTACCATTCAACATTAGTTGTAGGTCTAGAAAACTTCTTATCCCTTTTTCCATTTGAATTTTCTTTAAAATTGAAGTAAAACAAAAGTTCTAGTGTCATCCAAAAGATAAATCAAATGACAAAGATGAAGGTTTAGATTGTTGTCCTAAACTTGTAGTAATTGTTCTTCATTTATAGAATTTACAAAAATCCTTTTTCCAGACCCAATTTCCTCAAAAATTATTGACCACAAATGACTTGTGATTACCGACAAATCACATTAGCCAACTGAACAATTCTAAGCATTGTCATGACTTGACACCCGAGAGACCTTGTGGTGATTTCTAAAACTTAGTTGCAAAAATTACCTTTCAAGAGAGATAGCATACTTGTATGTTGTTTGTGTTGAGAAGGTGCAAAAACACCCGTCAACATTTTCCAAGCTAGGAAAATCAGTCTAGTTTTTGGGAAAATGTACAGGGAAAAAAATCTACCAAAAGGGTATCCAAATATGAAAAGTCTTAAAATTTTACTGGAATGGGGAATCATTCACCAGAAGTAGCGAATCAGTCGATTTGGGATTTTCTAAAGGTTCAAAATTTTATTATGCTCTTCTTTGTCAGCTTTTTCCTTCCTGATTAGTTTCCAGATCTAACTCTCAGATTTGGAACCTGCAAGTGATCTCCAGTGTTCTCCAAGGTTTGATGACTTCTTTGACAACATCGATCACTTGAAAGCTTTTCTCCAATCTTGCTTCTTATGAAATATGCAACCTAAACCTACAATTCACACACAAAGGTGAGGGGAAAATGTTGCGGGGTTAGTGGATATTGGTTTTCCTTGTTCAAACCCCTTGTTGGTACCTAATTAAAGCTTGGAATGAAAGCAAATATGACTAGAGAATGATGAATGAAAAAATAGAAATAATATACTACACATATGCTTGAGATGGCTAAAATGGATGTAGTTCTTGACTCTTGCTTGAATAATGTTGATCTTAGGGTGATCCCAAAAAGCTGGTTTACAATTTTTGGGAGGATCTGATTTTTGCTGAAATCACATATTTTTAGAAAATATAATGATTTAAGCCCTTAAAAGTTCCATTTAAAGCATTCCAATTGAAGAGGGTTTGATCAAACTACCTTAAATCAAACCCCCTTGGATAGAACCCCTCTAGTTTTAAACCATACCTATAACAGAGTCTCCTTAACACCTTTCAAAATGCTAATAAAAAACCACTTTTGATTTACCTTTTGGGGGATCGAATGGATTCATTTAAAATTTATTTTTTATAAGTATGTAGTCCTTATTATAAGTTTCCCAAAAAGTATAATTTTAAATAAATTTAATTTAATTATTACATTTATTTTTTATTTCTTGTGAATATAGGTTTTTCACCAAAAATCAAGCGCTCTGTTTTGCACATGTGGAAAAATAGCAGATTATCAAAAAATTAAAATTAAAAAATGAGTGCACTAGATATTGAAGTTCTTGATCCAGCAAAGAAAACAAAATTGAATTTTGATACATACAAAAAAATTTATGCATTATATGGTTGCTATGTCTGAATTATAATTGGTTTGACTTTGAAACTTGATTAAAGAAAAAATATTTAATAAAAAACTATCTAACCAAGTGGAAGCACTAGATATTAGAGTTATGAATTTAAATTCAAAAGAATTAGAATTTTATCCTTCATGGAAAAAAAGTTATACGTTATACGATGAGTGTCACTTTTTTAAAATGTTGTTTTTTGAAAAAAACTAGTTTTCAAGGGAGATGGAAAAAGAAGTGCAATCTGATTCCAATTTTTTTGAAAAAACTATATTTAGAATCTATAGACAAAATTTCATGAAACTCTAGTTTGCATCATCTTCAAATTGCTCACGGTTTAGCCTCTATAGGTTCTCGAAAGTGAATATTTAGTTACAAAAAATTATTTCAGTGTCCAGTTTGGCCAAAAATTGTAAACCACTATTGTGGGATCACCCCTTAGTTGAAACACTTGGCTGAATTATAAACCTTACATCACAATTGTTAGCACAATAACAAACATGATGGATGAAATATTTAACATGATGATTGATACTTGAATGCTAGTCTAAAATGCTTGATAATCTACCCTTGAATGCTCTTGAATTCTAGGTGAGAATATGAGTGAAAGAACCTTGTATTTATACTTAATTATACAAGAATTTCCAAAATTACAACACTACAACTGACATAAGATCTAGGAGAATAAAATCCCACCAAAAATTTGTATTAAATTTTATTTTGGGCCACACTGGACTCATTCATCCAAGTGGTGAATGAGTCCCACAAGGCATAATGTATGGAACCAAAAACTAAAATTTCTCATAAATGTGTGAAAACCGGTCTAGGGCTAAAAGATCTAGGTGGGACCCATTTGCTCAAGGTGGAGAATGAGTCCTAGATAACCAAATCTAGGCCACACAAGCCAGAAACAACTAAATTATGATTGATCAATGATTGATGTCAAGATTATCCTCAAAAATATGGAATAAATGAGTCTTGTGGATAAAAAATAGGGTCAATTAAGGCATAAGAAATCCCAATTATTAATGGAAAGCCTAGAGAAATGTGAAAGTGTGTTACAACACTTTACAACACTCCAAATAAGGAAAGTTTAAAGTCTATTTTGATTAAAAATAGGTTTTTTAAGTTTGATTATTTGATAAAACCCTAGAAAATTGTGAAAGTGAATTACAACACTTCACAACACTTTAGCAAGGTGCCATTAAAATTGATTAGTTCACAAGGGACCAAGACTTAATGTCAATGTGTTATCCTCAATACAATACTAAATCAAGAAAAAATTAAAAAAAAATAACAAAGAGAACCCAAACAAGCTAGAAAAAGTAGAAGGGTTACTTTTTTAGTGAATCTAAGAACAAACAAACAGATTCCCTAAACCCTTCAAAATGATCACTAGACGATTTGGGATCATTTAGTTTTGAACCAAAATTCATGGGAGAATATTGATGGAAACTTAATTCTCTTGTACCATCTTAAACCCTTGTTGCATTTAGGAGGGATTTTAAAATTATTTCCTTAAAATCAATTGAACGTTTATATATGGCTATTGACCCCCTATTGCTCGCTATTGGTCACTATTTTAATAATTTCTATAAAGCAACCTGTTTCCTCATCATGAGTTCAGAAAAACTAAGGTGTGTTACGACTTTGGGGTTCTTGAGCTTTTATTTATTTATCATATCATCCTAGGAAGTGCCCTTTATCAAAACAACTTATTAAAAATGTGCATTAAATTTTTCACTTAAGTTTAGCCAGCCTTATGTCCTTATCGCTCATCACTGATCACTTTTGTGATATATGTTTTAAACTAGTGATGAGCAATGAGGTGATATCTCTTTGATATCGATCATCGCAAATTGTTCCTAGAGATATTGTTTACAATTAGCGATGATCGAGGTTCTTAAGGGATCACTTATCACTAATGATCTTTGAATTATTGAAACTATAATAGCGATAAGTGATGATATCTCAAATTATGATCCTAGTTTCATCACCCATCACCAACATGTTGAGATATTTTTTACAATTAGCGATGAGCGAGATGATGAGTTCCCAATTATGTCATATCTCGCAGATTTTTTGAGTGCTAAGTTTATGATTAGCGATGAGCGATATGGTCCCTTATGAGGAGGTTTTTCTCGCTAACTTGACTACATCCCATTTGCAAGGTCTTTTGTGTCACTAATCATTATGCAGTTGTACATGTCAAGCTATGGTTCTTGCATCTCTTATGGCTGATGGGAGTCAAGATGCAGAGTTGAACTAGAAAGGAGCGATGGAGATAAACATGATCGGGAAACCAACCATAGATCCAAGGGATGAGATTGTGTCACATGAGGTACTTGCATCGCTAATAAATATGGAAAAGAATGAAGTGAACCAGTGATTGGTGACAACTTCTACAAGAAGACGCAACATGTTAGAATCTTAATGATTTCATATAAAGCAGAAAGAAAAGTAGCAAGGTGGATTATCAACCATTGATATAGTTTTAAAAGTGAAGGATCAATGATCAAGGTTCAAAATTGAACGGCTATTTGTATGTTCTCTCGCATGAGCTTACTATCAAATATTAATGGTGACATGCTCCCCTCTTAGCCATAACAGAAAGTAGATACCTAGTTTATTGTACATCCTAGTTCACTGGCTAGCAGAAGAAATACCAAAGGCCAAAGAATTTGCAAGGAAATCTCCAGAGATTAGCTACAACTAGGATGACATAGCTTTCGTCTAAGTAAGCAAAACTGATACCCCCTTTTAATTAAGGTAGTAGGAAGAATTCCCATGAAAGTTAATGAGAAAATTGATGGAAAAAGCAATTTAGTCTTTTTTTTGGTGTTTTCAATTACATAATTGAGCACTTTCTAAATTGTGAAGAAAGTTATCATGTTCAAACACTAGAATTTTATCCTGCCATAATTGTTAAGGATTTTTTTTGGACATAAGGAATTGTAAACCCTAGTCTCCATTTGCGTTACAAACATGAGTGACCCAGAGCCTAGTGAGTCCAATGTTAGACCTAAAAGAAAACTAAAGAAAAAGAGAGTCAAAAGACCTAGAACTCAACATGCTTCAGCTGAAGTCAATCCCAAACTAGTAGTTGTGTCTAACCCTTTACCTGGTACCCTTGTAGCTTCCACAAGGTCTAGAAGTGCAAAAAAGGGAAAAATAAAGTTTATGCAATAAACTTCTATAGGTATCAGAGAGGGAGGGTCATGAATTGGTAAAATAACCACAAGACAAGTTGCTATTACCACTAGGTTGATTAATCATGCTAGCGATATTGGTGAGAAACCTAAGCCCCATAGTGAATGGAAATTGTTTAAGTATGCTTTCAATAAGAAAAATTATAGTAAGCTTGCATGCTTCTTGTGGGGATTGAACCTTGGAAAGTTGGTAGCTCCAAATGTGTTTGTGGAGGTTGATTTAATGATGGAGCTAGCAAGGCACTATGACCCTACTAATAGGAAAATCAAGAGTGAGAATGGTCATATAATTCTAGAGGTGACTAAGGAAAAAATGTTGGATGTGTTTGGGTTGAATCCCAATTACACTAAAAGTTCAAATGTATTGACTTGTATACTAAATATCAAGGGAGAAAATTTTCCTATAGAGAAGCAATACTTGTACAACATAGAAGGAACAAGAAAAAATTCATTGTTCAAGATTCTGAGCCTTTTGAGTGTGAAGAATTTAAAGATTATTTCAAGAACAATTACTATTTTTTGAACCAAGTGCTAGCTTGGGATTTTGAGATTAGAATAGACCACAGGTGATTTGTTGGTAATGGTGGCAGATATACAAGAATATAATTGAAACACTAGTTTCGATTATGCTATTTTTTTTCCCAACAAATGCATGAGGATTTCCTTAATTTGAAAACAGAATCGCTCCCTCTATCTTTCCCTCATTATTCCTTATTGATGCACATGCTCTTTTGGGAAGGATATTTTAAGTGGAAAAGGAAATTGAATTTGAGGATTGTGAACAGTGAAAATGAGGCCATCCCTATGTAAATGTGGTCATATATTTGGTATGAAGATTGCTCTAATTCTAACTAAATTTTTTTTTCCAATGTATTAAGACATGGTATCTTAGATCCATCAGGTGTGGCACGTAGATTCAAAATTTGTCTAGAAATCAAAAATGTCATGCACCCAAAGGATACAGTAGGCTCTACAACAACACATAATTGGGTTGACCAGTTTCTACATTTTGAATATACTTTGAATAGGGTTTATGGAGCTAGAGTGGCACCCCAACATTTACTCATGTATGTCTCACACATATTGGATTTCATGGAGCTCATTTGGTAGATGCAGGTCATGGATTTTGAAATGTTTAGAAAGCATAAAAGGGCTATGTTCTAAACCCCCAATGCTCTTTTTCTTATTTTAAGGTCACTGCCCTTGAAGGGTATGAGAAACTGGGCATTATGGTGATTAATCTCAAAATTCCTATAGATTAGGTTAGAGTTTTTGATTCAGAAGCATTTGCGGTTAGAAAGAGAAGAAAAAATAACTTGGGCATCATACATCATGATTTTTTCTATAAAGATGATGTCCTAAGGAACCTAACAAGTGATGAGGTTGTTATGGTTAGAAAAAGGGAATGGAAAACTATGACAAACCTTGAGGAGAGGATTATGAAAAGGAATTCCTTCTACATCAGTCCATACAATGAAATTGCAAAACCCTTGGAGAGGGCCTTTACTATGATAACTAACTATTAGTCTAGTGTATTTAAAGTAAAAGTAAAGGAGGCTATAGATAGATCCCAGGTCCTCTTAGAGCAACAATGACAACAATGGGCTATGGATATCCCAGAAGGGCTTGAAGATGCTCAAGAGGTTAGGGAGGAACAAGTGGCATAACATGTGCCAGGAAATGAAGAAATTGAGAAGAAATTTACCCTTCCCTATATTGAAGAGATTCATGGCTCAAATATTCATCCTGGCAGGATTATCTAGTTTCAAATTATAATAGGGAAAATGATGATGATACCACAATTAGGGAATGTGATGAGTTCTTGGCTAATGATAAATTTGTGCAGAATAAATAATTTCAGGAATTTATGATCCAACAATGGAGTAAGGAAATAAAAGAGAGACTAGAAATAGATTGAGCCAATGTTGAACTTTCTCATCATGAGGAAGTTGAGAAAGTAGAGGAAGAGAAAATTAAGGATTAAATTGTAGCTATTACTCCCATTTAATCTCAATTTTTTTTTATAGATAGTGGAATTCTTTTATTAATAGTATGTACTATCATAGCTTCCATAACATATGATGCAATTATAAGAGATCATCAATCTTTGATATCTAAAGATCAGTTTGAGAATAAAGTATTTGGATACAAGTGTAGACGTCTAAATTTGGACACTTAATTTATCCAAATTTATCCCCTTTAATTAACATCCTTAAGTTCTTCTAATCCCTAAGGTATCTAGTTAAATAATTAAATACCTTCCTCTTTCATCAAATGAATTAAATAAATATCACATTTATTTAATTCCTCCTCATGTCACATCCTCCATCTTTTTTTACCTAATCTTAATCCTTCTTCTAATCCCATCATTAGGATGTGCACATGCCTAATCCTTGATTAGGATGTGTCACATCCTCCAACTTTTGCAAGTTGGCCTCTAATCTCTCTTAGCCACCTAACCATCCTCTAATCCCTCACTAACTAGCCTAATCAACCTCTCAAGGAATTTTTAATTCCTTTTATCCTTCCAAGGAATATTAAATTCCTTTTCTCTTCCCCATGTCCTTTATGACATGTTTCCTTAGTAAACCTTATTAAAGGCTTTCTCCTTTTGACAAGGCATCTCCCTTCCCCATGTGAATTTTTAATTCACCTTTTAATCCCTGCATCCTTCTGGATATTTGAGGAATTTTTAATTCCCCCTCCACTGGGGACAAGTACCTTGATGTCCCAATTACTTCCTCTCCCCCCTTCCACCTCATGTCCACTTCACCTTTTAGGGCTATCTCACATGCCACATGTCAAGATGTGAGGGCTTGTGAGTTCTCAACTCACCTTAGCCCTACATCTTGATATTTGGTGGATCAATCTCAACCGTCCATTTCCCCTAGGATTTTTCAAAAATCCTATAAATACCCCCTCTTTTCTCTCATTTTGAGGGGATCATTTGTGCTAGCCAAACTCTTGCAGTTTTGTTTCTCAACCAACACTTAGCCATTTTCATGATTTCAAGCATCATTTCCATCTTCACATCCTCTACTTGCCATCAAAGGAGCATACACATCCAAGATCGAAGGGCCAACCAAAGGATCGATTCGAGACAAGGTATAAAGTTCCATTTTGTTGCTTTTATCTTGTATTGTTTCCAACTTAGGCTAATCTTGAGGTGTAGGTTGTTTTGGTGTTCATTTGCACTCTTTTACTTGTTGATTGCTTTCTAACGCTCACATTCGACCTATCACACCAGGTATAGTCCAAAGTTGCATACCCTTGCAATTTGGTTTATGGAAGCTAATATTAGAAAACATGAGGTTGCTAGGCCTATTGAAGAAGTCATTGGTTCACTAGTAGTCAAAAGAGCTACTGACATAACTCCAATCCAGGCAACTAAATTAACTCCACATGCTACAATACTTAGTGTGGACACTACACATATTTCTTAGAAGAAATATGAATATTTGGTCAAAGAGCACAATAAGGATTTGAAATAATTGAGTCAAGTGAGAGCTACCATTCAAGCTACCCAAAAGATGGTGATTCACCCTTCTTCCTCTTCCTGATTTGATATGTCTACACAAGATAGGGAAACTTTGGCTCTCAAAATTGATGATTTAAGAAGAAAGTTAACTACTAAAGAGGAAAATGCCAAATAGGCCAAACTAGAGATAGTCAGGGTAGCTAATGAGATTTCTAGAGATGTGCTTAAGCATAGAGTGAAAAAGTTGGTTCATTGGGAAAATGATGTATGGGCCACATGTAAAAACATTCATGAAGAAAATACAAAGTATCTACAAGTACAGGAAGCCTTTAGGAATGAATGGAATAACTAGATTGCTAGAGTAAGTGATTTGAAGGAGATGATGTAAAAAATAAAGGAGGATCCTAAGGCATCCACAAATATTCCTGACATCTTGAAGAGTATTGGCTCAATAAATGAGGTAACTAATTTCCATGGAAAAATGGGAATAAAACTCCAAATCAAGTTTAAAATATTCAAGGAAATGGAGACCTATGGCATGCCTCAAATATTGAATTTAAAAGGTGAATTGCATCCATTTGACATCTAGAAGGAAGATTTGGGAGGATTGATTGAATTTGCTATGATGCACTTGTCTATCACTGATTACGGGTATATTCACACCTTGATGTGATGATGGCGATTGAGTAAAAAATGGACATGATTTTTAAGGAATCCAAAATTTTAATTGATGTATGGTACTCCTAGTATACTACTAAGGTGCATGATCTATTTAATGTTAAGTGGCCCACTAAGGAAGCATATAATTTTTGGTTGGACAAAAATACAAAGTGAATGAGGAAAATAATGGACATGAGAAGAATAATACATAGCTTGCATACAATACAGATGAGGATTTTCATATAATATGGTAAAATATTATTCTCTCCTCAATGATAAAAGTGATTATCATGTGGTGCTAATGTGGATTAAACAATTTTTGACCTTTCTTTGTTTCTTTTCCTTGCTTCGTAAGTTTTGTTGCTTTTATTTTTTTACAGTTGGCATTCAGAGCACATGGAGAATAGCTTGTAACTTTTGTAATAAAATAATGATTTATTTTAAGGTGGGACCTATTTTCCATGAAGATTTGAGGATAATTTTGCCTCATGTTTATTTGCTTCACTTGAAGACTCAAGCGCAAATAGGAAGGGAATATTGTTGTGAGTAGTCCTATGAGGTCATGATATGTGTGCTATCTAGTCTAAGGCTTGTTTTTCTCCTTCATATCTATAATAAGGAAAGCGGGACTAGAACCACATGAGTTAGAAAATTTCAAGTTCACATTGTTAGTGATATGGAGAAAATACAAAGCAAGTTTCATAGTCTTTGTTTTAAGTTCATCTTGGAGTTCATACTTATGTATGTAAGACTAATAATAGTATAGCATTTTATAATACAAATTTATATCAATTTAATGGTTTTTCTCTCTCCCTATATGTGTGTTATGAGTTATGATTGAAAGTATTCAATAATTTCTTTCACTTGTCTCTATCATTATCTGATGGATGTTCAGTTCATTTTTTCCTATCGATTCAATGAATTGATATAAAAACTTATATGAAAGTGATAACTTATAATTATTATGTGCTAGGATATTTGTAAGAAGTGATAACCCTGAAAGTCAGAGAAATATTGTAACGCAAGACTTCTCGGGATTCTATATGTTATTATTTGAATTGTTATTAGTTTATGTCTAAGGATAATGACTCCATGCTCTGGATAAAGACACTAGTTCATGCAGGATATTAGTGTTACATTTACAATGTTGATTCATTAACTACTCAATCTTTTAACCACAAATTTTCAAGAGGGAAATTGTTGTTATTCATTCTTTTGTGTCTTTTCTATCATAATCAATTCATATAACATTGGCATAATAAGCTACCAACTTATTTAATGTTATTATTAAGTGGTATCATGAGAGATATTTCTTATATATAATGTATTTAGTTATAATTGTAAAAGGTTCTTAGGTATACATTGTGGGATCACCCTCATGGGTTTCACATAGCCCAAAGAGTATAAATAGAAGTTTAACAACCTCTATCCATTCGTTGGCCAATCCCTTTAGTATTATTGATAATTGGAAATGGAAAAATCCATAGGTATGTCTAGAGATTAGTTTGGTTCGTAAAAAATAATCAACAAATTGGTGACTCTGCTGGGGACTAGGTAAGTGCAAAAGTCTCTAAGTTCATATCAGGTACAGTAAGAGTCAGTTGTTTTTTGTGAATATTCCTTGTTGTTTAAGGAATAATTGATTTTAATTTTATTGTAGTATTCCCATCATACTAGGTCTTATGCATTAGGTATTACTTCATTCTGCCACTATCTATAAGGTAATGTTTAAAATATTTTCTAGAGTAATAAGTACAAAATCAAAGTGCAATCACTTTTTGTTTGCTAGTATCCTAGGTGGTGAATCTAAGTTCTGTAGTACCATTGTAAAAAATAAATCTCCAGAAGATTTTTTTTTTTTTGTGCAGTACTTGACATTGTGAGGAAGACTAGACGTTGTGCAAAAAAGAATCCTGAGTAGAAGGAAGAATCTAAACCTATGAAAGAAAAGCAGCTTGAATGGGTCAAGAAACGTTCTGAATCAAGTCTGCTGATTCCCATTCTAACGTCTCTCCTACTTTTCATGTTGATATAAGTAGTGCAAGTATCCATGAAGGACATAATGTTCACAAGTCTAACATAAACTAAGGAATTTTTCTAGTAGAAGAAATTTTGGATAGCGAGTTAAATATCTCAAGAGAGGAGGATAGGTGGGAGTTTTGGGAGAAGAATAAGTTCTTTGAGTCTTCAACCTTGAGAATTGGGTCGATTTTCAATGGAAATAATTTTAAGCCACAAGGTAAATCCCTTGATAAACTAGTCCATTTTTCTCTTGAGGAAGATCTAGCTGACCAACCTTACTTTACCCCTGCCCCGAGTGAACATGGAGATATTCTAGAAAATAAGGAAGATGTAGACAATGAAATGAAAGCCATTGAAGAAGAGGAGTTAAGATTCCAAGAAAAAGAAAAAAGAAAAGAAAAGAAAGACTTGAGAGAAAAGGAAGATAAGATTAGAGCTAAGAAATTTGAAAGAGATGCTAGAAGAAAAAAATTGTAGAAAATGAGAGAGGAGGCCACAAGGCATAGAACCTCTGAGGAAAATCTTTCCAAGATGACTAATGATATTCTTGGAGTAACAGTCACAATGGGAACTTCAGCTACTGATACTTATACTACATTTGTATCAACTACTAAAGCCTCAGATCCTCTTGTTATTATTAAGAAAAAATTGCTTGTAGATCATGGGAAGATACCTATTGACCCACCCAAGAAAACTACATTAAAAAAAATGATTAAACCAATACTTCATCTACTAAAATCCCCACAAATAAAGTCAAAATTGATCCAACCCCATCTGACATACCTTCAAATCATGAGATACTAAGGTTGTAGTTGGAAAGTGAAAAGCTAAGAGAAGATTTGAAAAAAGCTGAAATGATAGCCTCTAATGCCGAAATGGCCAGAAAGATTGTATTTATTCAAATTTCAACTCATCTAATGGAAGCCTCAAGTTCTACACATACTAATAGTGAGTTGCAAAAGAGGAAATATGATGGAAATACTGCTTGGGGGAAATGGAGGTGGAAATCATGAAAATGGTGGTGGGGATGGAAATAAGAATGATAAATATTACTTTGAAGATGATGAGGGAGATAAGAAAGAAGGAGGTGATGGTGAAAGTGGTAGGGAAAGAGATGGTAGCCACTCTAATATCAGGAAAGATAATGAACACAGAGATGATCATAGGGATAGGCATGCTAGGAGAGCACTCCAAGTAGATAGATACCAATAGTCCTATTGCACTAGAATACCTAGCTATCCTAACCCATTCTCTAAATATTTTAGGCTTGCTCTAGTCATGATGAAATTATTCATGTAGTCTCTTCTTGAAGATGCAAGAGAATGGTACAAAATTTTACCTGTTGAGAGCATTGGCTCTTGGGAGGAGTTCAAAAGGATTTTTAGAGAACAATATAGTGATAAGATTGATTCAATTTTCCTATTGAATCAATTAAATAATATTGTGAAAGGATCTAATGAATCTATTGTTGAGTTTAATACAAGGTTTCAAAAGGCTAGAAAAAGGTTACCTTCTCATTTACATTTAAATGATCATGTGTGTTTAGTAAATTACTACAATCCTTTTGATTCAAATATGAGTTACCATCTGTTGTATAAGTGTCCTCAATCTTTAATGGAAGCTTTTAAGATAGAAAAACATATTGAAAACATCAGCAAAACAACTGGTAAAGTTTGCAGATGATATGATCCAAGACTTTTCAAAACTTCAAAAAGGGAAGAAAAGAATTTAGGAACTAAAGGGGGAACAATTGAAGACAAGCTTAATAGCTTCATGAAAAATATCAATGAAAAAATTGAAAGGAAAGAGAAGGCCCAACCAAGAAATTACCAAAGGAATGAAAGACCCCCTAGGTTGCAAGACCACCCTTACAATACCAATTGGTATAATGGGAAGCCTATCTCAAATAATCAAAGAAATACCCAAAATAAAGTTCCCCCAAACCCTCTACAAAAGAATTCTAGAAATTTTGTTGAAAATACTCCTTGGTGTATGAATTTCCAAATGCCACATTCCTCACAATAGTGTGCAATAGCACAGATGGTGGAGGTAGAAGATAACATGCATGAGGAGTGTGATCAGCAAGATCAAGAGGATGACGATGTGCTTATGATTATGGGTGATTCTAATATTGCTTACAGTGAATGTTCTTCTGATGAAGAATCTTGTGAAGTAGATGTTATAACCATAAGGAAGGATACTAAATACAAGGCTGAAGCAACAAAAAATCAACAAAAAGAAAATAGTAATGAAAAAGGTATGCTTCAACTAAGTTCTGCAAGTATACTCCTATTGATATGTTTCAGTTACTTAGCCAAGTTAAAGTATTTGTACCTTTTCTTGAAATGATGAGGATACAGGAACATAAACAAAAGGAAGTGGCCCTTATCACCAACACTGCTATAACAAGTAATGATTTAGTGAAACCTACTCCTTCAAAACTAAGTGATAAGGGTAAAATGGGTAAGCAAGTTGAAGGAGTAATTGTTGAGATACCCCAAATTTTTCTTGGAAATTCTGTAAACACTTGTCTAGATAAGATAGATCCATTAATATTCCTTACCTTGATAGTTGGGGGGAATTTCATAAAGAATTGTATTATCGACTCTAGTGCATCAAACACTATCATTCTAGTTAAAATAATGGATGCCTTAGCATTAAAATTTGATAGCACTCAGGGTAAGTGTTATGCTATGGATGTGGTGCAGGGGAACCTACACCTTGAAATGAAAGGGAAAAGAGTCCTTGAAGGTTCAACAAATTTCATGATGACAATGAATTCTAGGATGGAATAAGAATTTTTTGTGCTTATTTAGGCTTAATAAGGTCTAAAAAAGACCAATAATAATGTAATTGGGAGCACCTTGGGGTCTCCATGCCTCTTGGAGGTATTTTTTGTTTTTTAATGTGTTGTCAAGAATTTTGGGATGTAATAAGGTTCCAAGAACCATCTTTCATGTCTTGTAACAAGTTTTTGGGTTTGAAGTCAAGTCTAGTTGTAAGAACAAGGTCTCCTTCCTCACCATGTGAACTTGGTGCATCTAAGCAATTTAAGGAATTAAGATGCCTTGGTGCAACCAGGTATTTGAGGGGAGTCTCCTTGATGTTTTTGATGTGTTTTGTGGTGTTTTAACACCTTTTAAATGTTTATTGTAAGTGGGCTTCTTGAGAGTAGTATAAATTGCCTTAACTAGGCAATTAGGAGTCTAGTTTGGAATATTTTAAAAATTAGTTGTTTCCAACATCCAACTAATTCAAAAATCAGTTGGAGGGATTTGGAAAGAGGTTTCAAAGGTTGAAATAGGCCTCTTTTGGTCGAGGCATGTTGATTCTGAAGTTTGGAGAAAGTTTGAATAAAAAGAAACCCTGTTTTCCTTCATTTTCTGTGTGTAAAATTGCTGCTAAAACGCGTGGTACGGAATTATTATGTACTTTACAGGCTGAAGACCATAATGGATCGATAGATAATTGAACTACCTTTCTTTTGGTGGTGGTTTGAGCCTTTTTCATTAAGAATTGAAAGAGATATTCGCGTTTTACTGAAAGTGGTCTGGAAAACCCTCAAAATTCAGGTTTGGTCTAAAAAGCTTTATAACTCGCCTTCTCCACTTGCTCATGGCCTGATTTTTGGTGGGAAGGTGAGGAAGATCATGTACTTTATGTTCTTGAAGGTCTTGGAGGATGGAAGGGGTTCTGGTGCAAATTTTGAGCAACCCTAGGCTTGGCATCTCTATGTGACAAGCCAAAATTTGTTGCAAAAATCTGATTTGAGGTAAGATTTGTGAGTTTTCTGTTTTGTGTTGCTTGGGATCAGTTGGAATGATTTTATTGAAGGTATAGGAATGCATTCATTGGCTTAGGGGTGTTGGGGTGTGCCAAGGTAACCATACTTGCATTGAAAAGTGTCTTTTAGGCCTCCTTGTAGCATTATAAAACATGTCATTTGTTGCCCTTTGTGTTGGAGTCAAAACTTGTGGTTTTGAGGGTTTGTGGAGGATAGTATCAAGTGTCAAAAACCAGTGAGTTTGGCCTGGTTTCATTCACTAGAAGGATTTTATGTTGACTATCCCATTAGACAAGGCTACAAGGGCTACAAGGCATAATATGGCAGCAATAGATGAAAGAGTGTTCTAAAGTGAGAAGTCTTGTTTGTTGGCTTAGTTTAGCCATGTTAAGAGATTATGAGTCATTTCCAAGCCTCCTAATTGTAGTTTATTTGAGCGTATTTGAGAGAATCTCTCAAGAGACTGTCTTCCCCTGCCACTCTGCATCATAGTGGTATCAGAGCAAGGGAATAGATCTTGTGTTGTTGTTAGATTGGTTTTGCAGGTTGGTGAAGAGATAGGATTGTGAAAATGCCACCCAAAGGAAGTGTAGTTGCAAGGAAAATTGACACTCATGACAGGGAGATAGAAGCCTTAAAAAGAGAGATGGCTGCTTGGAAGGCAAAGCATAGAGTGGAAGAGGATGTGAGTGAAACTGAAGAGGAAGAAGAAGCTCTTGGTGAAGAAGAGGAGATGGACCCTGATGATGCAAGAAAAATCAAGCTTTTGAAGGCTGTGAAGAAGGAGGGACATGGAAAAATAGATCTTCCTATGTATGGAGGAAAACTTGATAGTGAAGAGCTCCTAGATTGGATTGGGGCTATGGAAAACTACTTTGATAGTGAAGATGTTGATGGACTTAAGGTGAAGAGGACCAAAACAAGATTGAAGGGACATGCCTTGGTATGGTGGAATTTTGTGCAAGAGGAAAGGGAGAGACAAGGAAAGAGCAAGATAATTTCATGGGAAAGGATGAAGGCTAAAATGATAGGTAAATTTCTCCCTTGTGATTACAATGTTCAATTGCTTAAAAAGTTGCAAAATCTTAGACAAAAAGATTTGGATGTGCAATCATATATTGAAATTTTTTATAAGTTGAGCATAAGAACTAAGCATGAAGAAGATGAAGATGAAATGGTTGCTAGGTACTTGAATGGCTTGAGGTATAACATCCAGGATGAGATTAACATTTTGGCACCTAAATCAGTTGAACAATGCTTTCAAATGGCTATGAGGGTAGAAGAGAAATTGAAGAGAAGACAAGAGAAGGAAACAAGAGGAAGAGGCAACACATCTAGGGGCAGAGGTACAAGTTCAATATCAAGGAAACCTAAAGAAGATCATGAAGATGCTGATAAGAACAAGGACCAAGTTCCTGAAGCAAGAGGAGATGGAGAGGAGGAAGAAGCAACTTTAGATCAAGAAGAGATTATGGTGAGTTCTCAGGAAGATGCTATAGGTGTAATGAGTTTGGACACCAATCATTCAAGTGTCCTGAAAGGTTTAGTACTAGTGCAAGTGGGAGTGAAAGGAAAGGTGATAAAAGAGTTCAATATGTGCAAGGAGATGAAGAAGAGAGTGTGAGTTCACCAAGAAGACTTGCAGATCCAAAAGTAGGGGAAGCACTCATGGTAAGAAGGACCTTGTTGCAGGGACAAAAAGAAGAAGATCTAAGCCAAAGGAGGAGTCTCTTTAGGACAACATGCAAAAGCAAAGGGAAGGTATGTCAAGTTGTAATTGATTCTGGCTCTCAAGATAATATGGTTTCTAGGGAGATCGTAGATAAGTTGGGTTTAGAAAGAATCCCACATGTTGCACCCTACAAAGTTTCTTGGGTCAATGATAGCCAAAGTCTAATAGTAAATGAACAAGCCTATGTCGATTTCTAGATTGGGGAGTATAAGGATAGAGTCCTATGTGATATTTTTCCAATGGACTGTTGTCATCTGCTTTTGGGAAGGCCATGGAAATTTGATAGAAAGACCCTATATGATGGTTGGGAAAACACCTATACAATAAGGAAAGATGGTGAGAGTTTTAAACTAACTCCTTTACAAGGTAGTGCAAGAGATAAAGGAAAAAGTAAAGTTGTCATTTTGGGTAAGAAGGAGCCTTTAAGGCTTGAGCACAGTAAGTTTGATGTGATTGCAGGTTTGGAGCAGGTTGACAGTGTTGTGACAGTATGGAAGGCATCTACAAATAGTGTTAGGAGAATAGAACGTTTGTTTTTGCAAAAGGCAGAGAAAGCACTCTTGCCTAAGTCTGATCTGGTTAAGGTGAATGATGGGAGGACAATAAGGAGTTTAGTTTTACAAGAAGTGATGAATTCACATCAAAGTCTGATATAGTCAAGGAGAATGATGATAGGATAGTGCATAAGTATGGAAGACTAAGTGAAGTGTTTGGAAAACAAGAAGAGCTTACTGTGGGGACCATTGTGTGTCCTATAAGCATGAGCTATGGTGACAAACATGTGAACTTTGCAAGCATAAGGGCTAGTGAGTCTGATAAAATAGTGATACAGGGCAATGACAGTGAACAAGGTCTAATCACAGTGAGGAAAGAACAAGTGGAACAAAGGTGCAAAGGTCTGATGACAGTGAAGAGAGGGCAGATTATGCAAGAAAAAATGCATGGATACAAGTGTGGAGATGGAACAAGGAAGAAGGCAGAACACTATGTTTCTAACCCTTGTTTGTTTGCAGGTATAAGGGCTAGGAGGATATCAAATTTTGATCCAGGTGTGAGGAAAAGGAAAGTAGCAGGTCTGGATATGCATGGAGCAGCAATGTGGAGACAAAGAGCCAAATTTTACTCTTGGGACAAGAGTTTTCCTATGGGGGGGTGTATGGTGCAGGGGAACCTACACCTTGAAATGAAAGGGAAAAGAGTCCTTGAAGGTTCAACAAATTTCATGATGACAATGAATTCTAGGATGGAATAAGAATGTTTTGTGCTTATTTAGGCTTAATAAGTTCTAAAAAAGACCAATAATAATGTAATTGGGAGCACCTTGGGGTCTCCATGCCTCTTGGAGGTATTGTTTGTTTTTTAATGTGTTTTCAAGAATTTTGGGATGTAATAAGGTTCCAAGAACCATCTTTCATGTCTTGTAACAAGTTTTGGGTTTGAAGTCAAGTCTAGTTGTAAGAACAAGGTCTCCTTCCTCACCATGTGAACTTGGTGCATCTAAGCAATTTAAGGAATTAAGATGCCTTGGTGCAACCAGGTATTTGAGGGGAGTATCCTTGATGTTTTTGATGTGTTTTGTGGTGTTTTAACACCTTCTAAATGTTTATTGTAAGTGGGCTTCTTGAGAGTAGTATAAATTGCCTTAACTAGGCAATTAGGAGTCTAGTTTGGAATATTTTAAAAATTAGTTATTTCCAACATCCAACTAATTCAAAAATCAGTTGGAGGGATTTGGAAAGAGGTTTCAAAGGTTGAAATAGGCCTCTTTTGGTCAATGCATGGTCTAGATAAGATAGATCCATTAATATTCCTTACCTTGATAGTTGGGGGGAATTTCATAAAGAATTGTATTATCGACTCTAGTGCATCAAACACTATCATTCTAGTTAAAATAATGGATGCCTTAGCATTAAAATTTGATAGCACTCAGGGTAAGTGTTATGCTATGGATGCTAGAGAGGTCCTTGTGGTAGGTGTGATAAATGAGTTGGTTAACATCTTTCCCTAATAAGGAGTTTAAAATGAGTGTGGTAGTAGTTAATATCCCACCTAATTATGGAATGTTATTATCATGAAAGTGGAGTGCATCTATGGGGGGAAGTATTCAATGTGACATTTCTTACGCCATGTTTCCCATCGATGGAAGGAATATCCAAGTAATGAGAGAATATAGGGTCCCACATATGTTAGAACATGTACTTGAAGATGACATAATTCGTTTTATAGATACTAACATTGGTGAGTTCAAGGAAGAGGAAGCCCCAAAAGAGATTGAGAGATGTCCTACACCTATAGAAAATGAAGTTTCAAAAATGTCTGATAAAGAAGGACTATGGAAAATGTACTTTGATTGTGCAAGCTCTAAAGATGGATCTGGTGCAGGGATTTTACTAGTATCACCAACTGGAAGTACTTATAAGTTCTCTTTTACACTATCTTTTATTTGTACAAATAATGTAGTAGAATATGAAGCGTTGTTATTGGGATTGAGACTTGATAAAAAACTTGGAATCAGAAAACTAATGATAATTGGTGATTATGAGCTCGTAATATCCCAAGTAAGGGCCAAATATGCTTGCAAAATAATAGATTGAGGTAATATTGGAATGTTGTTTGGGACTCCATTCAACAATTTGATGCTTTTGGAATATACTAGATGGAGAGAGGACATAAAAGAGTTTCTGATTTAGTAGCTAATATTGCATTGAGACTTGATAATATAACTTTTAGACTAATTTCAAAGGTTGAAATAAAAAAAAGGCCCTCTATCCTTGACAATTTATGCAATTTACAGATTTTTAATGATGATGAGGATATCCTTAGATTCCTAAAATGTGTTGATAAATATGAAGGTTAGGAGATTGATTTTGGTGGGTTTGTAGAAAATACTAATGAACAAAACACAGTGTTTGGAAAATAGGTCATCCAATTGAAAACTAATAAGATCCCCAAAGGCCTTATAGCTCTTGAAAGGGTCTCTAATAATCAAGAAAGTGGTAAGGCCAAAAAAATTTCTACCCACCCAAAAGACTTATAAGAAGTGAAAGTTTAGGAACTAAAAATGCCCCAAAGAAGGTTAATATAGGAAAAAGGATGAAACCAAGGGTGAAGGAAATTCTAATTTCCTTGCTAAGAAAATATAGGCATGTCTTTCCTCAGTCATACGATGACTTCAAAGCTTACAAGGAGTTGTTTCAACATGAAATCCCTTTGAAATAGGATGAAAAACCGTTTAGATAGAAGAAAAGACCAGTTAATCCTACTTTAGCTCCCAAGATGCAAGAGGAAAGGAGTTGATAAAGTTAAGGGAGGCTGGTATTATAAAACCCATTAGACACTCTTCATGGGTATATCCAATTTAGTACTAGTGAGAAAAAAGAATGGGGATATAAGACTATGTGTTGATTTCAGGAATTTGAATATATCCTCCTTAAAGGACAATTGTCCCTTATCGAACATGGAGGCCATGTTACAAAAGGTAATTGGCTATGAGCTATTGTCAATAATGGATAGTTTCTCAGGGTCTAATCAAGTACAATTGAAGGAGTCTGAGTAGTAGAAAATTGCATTTACTACTCCTTTGGGTACCTATGTGTATGTAAGGATTCCTTTCAGCTTAACAAACACTAGTGCTACTTTTTAGAGGGCTATGGATGTAGCTTTCTCATATTTTATTGATCTATTTATGGTTGTATATCAAGATGACTTGACCATTTATTCTAAGAAATAAGAGGATCATTGCATGCATCTAGAATTTTTTTTTTTTAGGTCACTAGAATATGGAATATCTTTAAATCCAAAGAAATGTGCCTTTAGGGTTACCGAAGGAAAAATGCTAGGACATATTGTGTCCATGGAAGGAGTAAGGATGGATCCCAGAAGAGTAGTAGCTATTGACAAGATTCCCTAGCCAAGAAATGCAAAGGGTATCTAGTCATTTTTTAGGCAAATAAATTTCTTGAGAAGATTTGTAACCAACTTTGCAAAGATTACAAGACCTATTTCCAAAATGTTGAAGAAGGGTGAAAGGTACTTTAGAGTGAAAAGCCCAGTCAAGATTTTAAGAAGATAAAAAAAGCCATTATAGAGGCTCTAGTTTTGAAGTCTCATAACTTCTCAAAACCAATGCACATTTTCTCTTTTTCTTCTTTTCATACTATTGTTGTTGTTTCACTATAGAAAAATGAGCAAGGTTTTGAACAACCAATTGTATTTTTTAGCAAATCTAATTTATAGGATGTAGAATTGAAGTATGGCACTACTTAGAAACAAGCCTATGCTTTGGTAAAGGATGTAAATAATTTGAGGACTTACCTACAAGGGGCTGCAGTTATTTCTTTTGTACCAAGTGCAGCTGTGAAGGAATTTTTTTCTCAGTGGGAGACAATAGGTAAAAGGTGTAGAAGGATCGACAAGATCCAATAATTTAACATCAAAGTTCAGATTACCAAGTTAGTAAGAGGACATGGCCTAGCCAAGTTGATGGCAGAGGAAAATATAGAAGCCAATCAAGTTAATCACACTGAAGTAATGGATGTTGCACCTCTCTATGATATGTAAACATGTGGATGGTATAAAAGAATTATCCAATATTTGTAAACTTTGCAATGTCCTGCTGATATGGTTGAAAATGAAAAAGGAACATTGAAATTACATGCTATCAATTATGTGATCATTGATAATGAGTTATGGTGGAGAAGCTTGGATGGAGTACTTCTAAAATGTGTGGATGGAAAACAAGCATTGGAACTTCTACAATAAATGCACAATGGGGTGTGTGGTGGTCATTATATGGCAAAGACTACTACACACAATATTTTAAGAGCTGGATTGTGGTGGCCTAAAGTTTTTAAAGATGATCACAAATTTGTTAAAACTTGTGATTCCTATCAATGATTCTCAGGAAAATTGAAGTTTTCAAGAAACTTGCTAGTCAGACCTATGAGAGTTGAAGCCCCTTTCTAGCAATGGGGGATTGATTTCATCAGGGAGATACTAGAAAAATCTAGTGGAGGTCACTCATAGATTCTTGTTTCTACCGACTATTTTATAAAGTGGGTAGAAGCCATACCTACAAAGAAGGAAACAAGCAAGGTGGTAGATGATTTTCTATTAAATAATATTCTTATCAAATTTGGAGTCCCTCAGAGGATTATCTCAAAAAAAATTGTGTTTTAGATTAGATAAATTCAATTATTTTTGCAAGAAACGACATACAAGTCTCTTATTCTTCACCTTACCATCCTTAAGGAAATGGTCAAGTTGAGTCTAGTAATAAGAGCTTGATGAAGATAATCAAGAGAATTATGGAAAAGAACAAAAGGGCATGGGATTCAAAATTGAAATTGGCACTCTGGGATGATAGAGTGACTTTCAAAAAGTCTATAGGTTATTTTCCATTTGGTTTAGTATATGGTCTAGAGGCCAGATTGCCATAGAATAACTTGCTCAAAATGTACAAGTTTTTGTAGGAATATGATGAAGGAATTTGTGATGATATGCAGGAGAGGATAAATAATCTGGTGTAGTTGGATGAATCTAGAAGGGAAGCTCAAAATAAAAACTTGAAGATGCAATTGTAGGTTAAGAACGTATGTGATAAAAATATTTCTCCCAGGAAGTTTGAAGTTGACAACATGGTGTTAGCCTAGAATTCCAGAGTTTAGGATAAGGGAAAACATGGAAAATTTGAAGCATTATGGATTAGCCCTTACTTGATAGCTATCACTCATGGAGAAGATTCATATTTTCTTCAAAGCTTGATAGGTGAACTTTTTGAACTGTCAGTACATGGATAGTTTCTTAAAGCCATACTTTTCCTTATTATGTTATCTTCCATGTACGATCTTCTTGTATTTTATGTATATAGTTGTGCCTACTTTTGTTTTGTTTTGGGACTTGCTACCTTGTTTGGGTAGTTCCCTAGTTTGGGTCTTTTAGTTTTAATCCATGTTTTGGTCTTCTTCAACCTGAGATTCAAGTGATCTCACCATGCCTACAAGAGGCATACATCCCTAGTCAAAGCCACTGATGGAACCTTAATTCTCTTGTCCCATATTAAACCCTTGTTGCATTTAGGAGGGCTTTTAAAATTATTTCCTTAAAATCAATTAAGCATTATATTTGGATTTTGACCCCCTATTTCCCACTACCGATCACTATTTTAATACTTTCTATTAAGTAGCCAGTTTCCTAATCATGAGTTCAGGAAAACTAAGTTATGTTATGACTTTGGTGTTCATGAGCTTTTATTTATTTATTGTATCATCCTAGGAAGTCCCCTCTGTCAAAAAAACTTATTGATCACATGTATTAAATTTTTCACTTGAGTTCAACCAACCTTATGTCTATATCGCTCATTGTCGATCACTTTTGAGATAAATGTTTTAAACTAGTGATGAGAAATGAGGTGATATCTCTTTGATATCACTCATCTCAAATTTTTCCTTGAGAGATTGTTTACAATTAGTGATGAGTGAGGTTCTTAAGGGATCTCTTATTGCTAATGATCTTTGAATTCCTAAAACTACAATAGTGATAAGCAATGATCTCTCAATTTATAATCACAATTCCATCGCCCATCACCAACATGTTGTGGAGAGATTGTTTACAATTAGCGATGAGCGAGATGATGAGTTCCCAATTGTATCACATCTCACAGATTTTTTTTGAGCACTAAGGTTATGATTAGCAATGAGTGATATGGTCCCTTATGAGGAGTTTTCTCTCGCTAACTTGAATAAATCCTATTTGAAAGGTATTTTGTGTCACTAATCATTATGTAGGTTTATATGTCAAACTATGGTGCTTACATCTATTGTCACTGATGGGAGTCAAGATGCAAAGTTGAACTAGCAAGGAGTGATGGAGATAAAGATGATCAGGAAACTGACCATAGATCCAAGGGCTTAGATATTGTCACATGAGGTACTTGCATTGCTAATAAATATGGAAGAGAACGAAGTGAACCAGCAATTGGTGACTACTGCTATATGAAGAGGCAACATTTTAAATTCTTAAAGATTTTGTATAAAGTAGAAATAAAAGTAGTGAGGTGGATTATCAACCATTGATATAGTTTTAAAATTGAAGGATCAATGATCAAGGTTCAAAATTGAATGGTTATTTGTCAGTTTTCTCACATGAGCTTACTATCAAATATTAATGGTGACATGCTCCCCTCTTGGCCGTAACAAAAAGTAGATACCTAGTTTATCGTGCATCCTAGTTCACTGACTAGTGGAAGGAATACCAGAGGCCAAAGAATTTGCAAGTAGATCTCTAGAGATTATCTATAACTAGAGTGACATAGCTTTCATCCACATAAGAAAAGATGATACACCCTTTTAATTAAGGTAGTAGGATGAATTCCCATGAAAGCTAATGAGAAAATTGATGGAAAATGCAATTTAGTCTTTTTCTAGTGTTTTCAATTTAATAATTGAGCACTTTGTAAATTGTGAAGAAAGTTATCATGTTCAAACAATATAATTTTATCCTGTCATAATTGTGAAAGGTTTTGTTTGGTCGTAAGGAATTATAAACCCTATTCTCCATTTTTGTTACAAACATGAGTGACCCAGAGCATAGTGAGTCCAATATTAGACCTGAATGAAAACCATAGAAAAAGAGAGTCAAAAGACCTAGAACTCAACATGCTTCAGCTGAAGTAGATCACAAACCTGTAGTTGTGTCTAACCCTTTGCCTAGTACCCCTATGGCTTCCACAAGGTCTAGAAGTGCAAAGAAGGAAACAAAAAAAATTAAGCAAGAAACTTCTAGATATATCCGAGAGAGAGGTTAATGAATTGGTAAACGACCCACAAGACAAGTTGTTGTTACCACTAGGTTGATTGATAATGCTGGTGAGAATGGTTAGAAATACCAGCTCTAGAGTGGATGGAAATTGTTTAAGTATTCTTTCAATAGGAAAAATTCTAGTAAGCATGTATGCTTCTTGTGAGGATTGAACCTGGGAAAGCTGGTAGTTCCAAATGTGTTTGTGGAGGTTGATTTAATGATGGAGCTAGCAAGGCACTATGGCCCTACTGATAGGAATATCAAGAGTGAGAATGGTCATATAATTCTATAGGTGATTAAAGATGAAATTTTGGATTTCTATGGGTTGAATCCCAATTACACTGCAAAGTTTAGATGTGATGACTTGTATATTGAATATGAAGTGAGAAAATTTTCCTATAGAGAAGTAATACTTGTGCGACATAGAAGGAACAAGAAAAAATTCACTATTCAAAATGTTGATCCTTTTGAGTGCGGAGAATTTAAATATTATTTCAAGAACATTTACTATTGTTTGAACCAAGTTCTAGCTCAGGATTTTGAGATTAGAATAGCGCCCAAGTGATTTTTTGGTAATGGTGGTAGATATACAAGAATATAATTGAAACACTAGTTTCAATTATGATATTTTGTTTCCTAACAAATGCATGAGGATTTCCTTAATTTGAAAAGAGAATCACTCCCTCTATCTTTCCCTCATTATTCCTTACTAATGCACATGCTCTTGTGGGAAGGAGATTATGAGTGGAAAAGGAAATTGAATTTGAGGATTGTGAATAGTGAAAATGAGGCCATCCCAGTGCAAATGTCAACATACATTTGGGATTAGGATTGATCCAATTCTAACTACATGTTGTTTTCCAATTTTGTAAGACATGGTATCTTAGAGCCATTAAGTGTGGCACCTAGATTTAGATTTTCTCCAGAAATCAGAAATGTCATGTGCCCAAAGGATACACTAGACTATGCAACAACACATAGTTGGTATGACTCGTTTCTACATTTTGAATATACTTTCATCAAGTTTTATGGATCTAAAGTGGTGCCCCATGATTTACCCTTATGTCTTAGAAAAAATTTCTTTCATGGAGCTCATGTGGCAAATGGAGGTCATAGATTTTGAAATGTTTAGAAAGGATAGAAAGGCCTCTATGCTAAACCCCCATTGCTATTTTTCTCATTTTAAGGTCACCGCCCTTGACGGGTATGAGAAATTGGGCATTATCGTGAGTAATCTCAGAATGCCTATAGATGAGGTTATAATTTTTTATCCAAAAGAATTTGTGGCTAGAAAGAGAAGACAAAAGAACTTGGGCATCATACATCATGAATTTTTCTTTAAAGAGATGTAATAAGGAACCTGACAAGTAATGAGGTTGTTATGGCTAGAAAAAGGGAATTTATAGCTATGAAAAACCTTGAGGAGAAGATTATGAAAAATAATTCCTTCTACATCAGTCCATACAATGAAATTGCAAACCCCTTGGAGAGGGCCTTTACTATGATAACGAACTATCAATCTGGTGGATTTAAAGTAAAAGTAAAGGAGGCTATAGATAGAGCCTAGGTCCTCTTAAATCAACAACGATAACAACAGGCTACAGATATCCCAGAAGACCTTGAAGATGCTCAGGAGGTCAGGGAGGAAAAAGTGGTAGAACATGTGACATGAAATGAAGAAATTGAGATGAAATGAAGAAATTGTGCAGAAATTTCCCCTTCCCCATATTGAAGAGATTCATAGCTTAGATATTCCTCCTAATAGGATTTTCCAATGGCATTATAATAAAGAAAATGATGAGTTCTTGGTTGATGATAAATTTTTGTAGACCAAAGACTTTCAAGAATTTATGATCCAATAGTTGAGTAAGGAAATAGAAGAGAGACTAGAAAAAATTTGAGTCAATGTTGAACATTCTCATTAGGAGGAAGATGAGAAAGTAGAGGAAGAGAAAATTAAGGCTGAAATTACAACTATTACTCCCACTAAATCTCACATAATTGTTACAGATAGTTGAATTATGTTACTACCAAGATGTACTATCACAACTTCCATAGCATATGATTCAATTTGAAGATATCCTCAAGCTTTCATATCTAAAGATCTGTTTGAGAATAAATTATTTGGTTCCGAGTATAGTCCAAAGTTGCACACCCTTGAAATTTGGTCTATGGCACCTAATACTAACAAACTTGAGGTTGCTAGGAATATTGAAGAAGTCATTGGTTCACTAGTAGTCAAAAGAGCTACAAATATAACTCCAATCTAGGTAGCTGAATTAGTTGCACATGTTGCAATGGTTAGTGTGGACACTGCAAATATTTCTTAGAAGAAATATGAATCTTTGGTCTAAGAGTACAATAAGGCTTTGAATGAATTGAGTCGAATGAGAGCTACCATTCAAGCTACCCAAAAGATGGTGACTCACCATTCTTCCTCTTCCTGATTTGATATGTCTACACAAGATAGGGAAGCTTTGGTCTTCAGAATTGATGATTTAAGAGGAAAGTTAACTGTTGAAGAGGAAAAAGTCAAACAGGACAAACTAGAGATAGTCAGTGTGGCCAATGAGATTTTTACAGATGTGCTTGAGAATAGAGTGACCAAGTTTGTTCATAGGGCTAATGATGTATGGACCATGTATAAAAACATTCATGAAGCAAATAAAAAGTATCTACAAGTACATGAAGCCTTTAGGAATGAATGGAATAACTGGATTACTAGAGTAAGTGCTTTGAAGGAGATGATGTCAATAATAAAGGAGAATCCTGAGGCACCCACAAATATTCTTGACATCTTGAAGACTATTGGCTTAATAAATGAGGTAACTACTTTCCATGGAAAATTGGGAATACAACTCCAAAGCAAGTTAAAAATATTCAAGGAAATGGAGAGTTGTGGCTTGCCTCAAATATTGAATTTAAAAGGTGAATTGCATCTATTTGACACCTAGAAGGAAGATTTGGGAGGATTGGTTGAAGTTGCTATGATGCTCTTGTCTGTCACTGATTACCTTTTGCTCAGTTTAGACCTTGATATGATGATGGAGATTGCGTCAAAAATGGATATGTTTGTTAAGGAAGCCATAATTTTAATTGATGCAAGGTACTTCTAGTATACTACTAAGGTGTAGTATCTATTGAATGTTAAGTGGCTCACTAAGGAGGAATACAATGTTTGGTTGGAGAAGTATAGAGAGTGAATGAGGTAAATAATGTACATGAGTAGAATAATACATAGCCTAAATATAGTACAGATTAGGCTTTTGATATAACATGGTGAAATATTATTCTCTTCTCAATGATCAAAGTGATTAGCACATGGTGCTAATGTGGATTAAACAATTTTTGACCTTTCTCTATTTTCTTTGCCTTGCTTCATAAGTTTTGTTGTTTTGATTTCCTTATAGTTGGCATTTGGAGCACATGGAGAATATCTTTTAACTATTGTAACAAACTAATGATGTCTTTTAAGGTGGGACCTATTTTCCACGAAGATTTCAGGCTAATTCACCCTCATGTTTATTTGCTTCACTTGAAGACTCAAGTGTAAAAAGGAATGGAATATTGTTGTGAGCAGTCCAATGAGGTCATGACATGTGTGCTATCTATTCTAAGGCTTTTTTTGCTCCTTCATATCTATAAGATGGAATTCAAGACCAAAAGCACAAGAGTTAGAAAATTTTGAGCTGATACTATCAATGTTATCAATAAAATACGAAGTTTCAGAGTCTTTGTTTTAAGTTCATCTTGGAGTTCATACTTATGTATGTAAGAATGATAATAGTATAGAATTTTATAATATAAATTTATATCAATTTCATGGTTATTCTCTCTCCCTATATGTGTGTTATGAGTTATGATTGAAACTAGTGAAGCATTTCTTTCACTTTTCTCTATGATTATCTTATGGATGTTTAGTTTCATGTTTTCCTATCGATTCAATGAATTGATATAAATGCTTATATGAAAGTGATAACTTATAATTACTATGTTCTAAGATATTTGTAAGAAGTGATAACCTTGAAAGTCATAGATAAATATTATAATGCAAGACTTCTCGAGATTGTATTGGGTGTTGTCATAATAGTGGTTTACAATTCCTGAGAGGAACGAATTTTAGCTAAAATCACATATTTTTAGAAAATATAATGATTTAAGCCTTAAAAAGTTCCAATTTAAGGATTCCAATTGAAGAGGGTTTGATCAAATCACCTTAGATCAAACCCCCTTGGATAGAACCTCGCTAGTTTTAAACCATACCTATAAATGCGTCTCCCTTACACCTATCAAAATGCTGATAAAAAATCACTTTTGATTTAGATTTTGGGGGATCAAATGAATTCATTTAAAATTTATTTCAAATGATTGTGGTATTCCTCATAACAAGCTATCCAATGAATATAATTTTAATATGTTTTGGTTTTGTTATGTATTTGTTTTTTAAGTTTTAATAAACATAGGTTTTTCATCGAAAATGAATTTCTTTGTTCTTCACATGTGGAAAAATAGAAGATTATCAAAAAAAAAAATTGAAAAATATGAGTGCAACTGTGATATTGAAGTCCTTGATCCAACAAATAAAATAAAATAAAATTCCCTTGACATATACAAAAAAATTTCACGCTGCTATACAAATGCCAAGCAGGTCCTAATTGTAATTTGTTTGATTTTGAAAATTGATTAAGGAAAAAATATTAAATAGAACACTATTTAACCAAGTGGAAGCACTAGATATCAGAGTTTCAAATATAAATTTGAAAGAATTGTAATTTTATCCTTCATGGAAAAAAAGTTATGCATTATACGGTGTGCGTCACTTTTTAAAAATGTTGTTTTCTGAAAAAAATCTATTTTCGTGGGAGATGGAAAAAGAAGTGCAATTTGATTCCAAAAATTTGGAAAAAAATATTTTTAGAATCTACAGACAAAAATTGATGAGACTCTAGTTTGCACCATCTTCAAATTCCTCATAGTTTAGCCGCTATAGGTGCCCGAATGTGAAGATTTAGTTAAAAATAATAATTTCAGTGTCTAGTTTGGCCAAAAATTGTAAACCACTATTATGGGATCACCCTATTATTATTTGAATTGTTATCAGTTTATGTCTAAGGATAATGACTCTGTGCTTTGGATAAAGACATTGGTTCATGCAGGATATTAGTGTTACATTTGTAGTGTGTATTCATTAACTATCCAATCCTTTTACCACAAATTTTCAAGAGGGGCACTATTGTTATTTGTTCTTTTAGGTGTCTTTTCTCTCATAATTAGTTAATATAACATTGGCATAATAAGATGCCAACTTATTTAATGTTATTATTAAGTGGTATCATTAGAGATATCTATTATCAACAATGTATTTAGTTGCAATTGTAAAAGGTTCTTAACTATACATTGTGGGATCAACCTCTTGGGTTTCACATAGCCCAAAGAGTAGGAATAGAAATTTAAAAGCCTTTATTCATTTAGTGGCTAATCCCTTTAGTATTACTGATAATTGGAAATGGAAAAATCCATAGGTATGTCTAGAGATCATTTTGGTTCATAAAAAATAACCAACAAATACAAGGTCATAACCAAATACTCTGAAAAGTGAAAAGAAAAGGCAATAATGTCAACACAAAATTTGAAATACCCTTCAAAAGCATCCACCTCAACCACTTCAGAACAAAAGAAAACAAATTACATGAATTTTTTTTATGAAAGTGACTATCAAAAAGCATGAAATCCAAAAGAGATGAAGAAACTTTATGGAAAAGGTTATGAAATGATGAAACAACTAGGTTATAGTGGAAAAGTATGTGGTGCTAGAGAACAAGGTATCTATGTCCCTATATAGCCTCAAACACAAGAAAAGACTAGTGGTCTTAATTATTGTCCTTTGATAGAAATAAACAAGCCTTCACTTAATATCAACACTCTCACAAAAGACTCCCCTAAGATGAATTTAACAATAGTGCATCCTAAATTGATAGATACTAGTGGTCTTGATCATTATCCTTTGAAAGAAATAGATAAGTACTTGCTTAACATTAATATCATCACACAAAACACTAATGATTCAAATTCATTAGATTTTACACCTTCCTTTAAAGAAGAGTACAAATATCACAATCTAAAGAGTCTTGTGTAAGTATGAAATCTTGTACTAAGTAAGAGATATCTTCTACCATTGATCAACAAGATATCTTGTTGAGACTCCTCCAAGATCATTTGATATCCTTCCCTCCAAGAACATGAAAGAAATTATACTACAAGAATTCATTTTGCACATATCATAGAGTTCATGGTCATTCTACTAATGAATGTAAGGCTTTGAGTAATAAAATCCAACATCTTGAGGATTTTGGTGGTCTTTCTTATGTGGGAGCACCTAATTCCTCTAATTTATACTAATTTCTTACACAAACATTTTCTTGTCAATCATTTTGGCTCACCCTTGTCCTACACTAAGTGGGGACAAGGGGTTAAGTATCCTTGTCCTTGTATGTCACATGTCGTTTCCTTTGTTGGCTAGTTGACCTCCTTTCATGTACATGTAAGAGAAAGCTTGGGATATGGACAACATGCCTTAGGTTGGTTCGCATGTGACATACTGAGTTATGCATTTTGAGGGAAACCCTTCCATCTTATTGCATGGTGTATCTTATTGGACACATATGACTTGGTATACAGATTTCTGAATAATCTCTCCTGTCTTTTTCTACCTTAAATAAATTACTCACAACAATGGTGTTAGCAACTACTTTAAAGTGGGAGCATACATCGACACTCATTTTTCAGTGTGTGATTTTATTTTTTTTGGTGATGCATTCTTTTCTTGGTGGTTTCATTGTGTTTGATTTCCTCTGAGAGCATTATATTTCTTTGACTTGTCCTCTCTTGGAGAAATTAAGCACAATTTTCCCTAAGAAGATACCTTGCATGAACTAAGAAAAATACCTTCGAATATCCCTCTTACTTGTTGTGTTGCATTTTTGTATCTTAATAAGTTAATGGAGGTATGGCTTTTATATGGTCAAATGGTGGGAGAGAGTGGGATAGAGAGTGGGAGAGAGAGTGGGAGAGTGG